>JAZKJV010011064.1:0-52137 GCA_037367405.1 Ottelia alismoides
TGCGGCCCCGCCTGCGCGCCGCGGTGGAAATCGCCTGTCGGGGCCGGCCCAGTCTCGATCTGGATGAGATCGAGCAGGGAATCGCGGATCCGGCTGTGGAAGGCGCTGGACAGTGACCGGATCGAGGTCGCCGGTGCGTCTTATGTGCAGAAGGTGGTCGCCAGCGTCGTCATCGATGCCGGCCGGCGGGCCGCGGTGCGAGCTGCGGAGCCGCTGCCGGAAACCGATGCCGAGGTGGGCCCGGCGGGCTTGCTCGCCGAGGGCGCCGACCGCGCCGCGATGGACGGGGAGCACGTGGACCGTGTGCTCCGCTGCATCGAGGCGCTGCCGACCCGCCGCCGTGTGCCGGTCAAGCTGCACCTGCAGGGCTATTCGCTGCCGGAGATCGCCGAACTCGAAGGCATCTCGGCGGAGGCGGCCCGCAAGCTGGTGACGCGTGGCCTCGACGAACTGAAGGATGCCCTGCGTGCGCAGGGTCTGGGTGACTTCGATGACTAAGCCGAGCCTGTCCGCGATCTACCGCCACGCCACCGAACGCCGCGACAGCGGCATCGGCGCCGACGACGTCGCGCGCCTGGCGGCCGGCGAAGTCCTCGGCCAGCGCCATTCGGCGGCGGTCGAAGCACTGGCCGGCTCCGCCGCCGCCTTTGCCGCCTTCCGTGCCGCGCGTGCGGTGGGCGACGCCCGTCGCTGGATGAGGGCACCGTCGTCGCCTTGCCGCGCCGCGTGGCCGCGCCACGTCCTGCGCTGGCGATGGCTGCCGGCGTGATGGGCCTCGCCCTGGTCGCGGGCCTGTTGCTGCGCCTGGACCCACAGGGTCCGACGGTGCCGGTCGCCGCGCAACCAGCGGACGACGTGATCTTCAGCGTGTCCTACGAGAGCGAGGCGCGATCGTGGCGCGCGACGAGCCGATCTTCATCGACGAGTTCGGCGGCTGACCGCGGGCGCTGCCTGCGCACGCCCGAGGCCCCTCGATCGCCGCTGAAGCGGCGCCCACAAGGCGATCGCTGCCAGAACGGGCTCCCACAGGCCTGCTGCGAGCGTCGTGGCTGTTGTGGTAGCCGGCTTGGCCGGCGATCGCTCTCGCGTGGTGTCTCGTTGCTGCGATCGCCGCCTGAAGCGGCTCCCACAGCCGAGTTGCCGAGATTGCATCAATCGACGACCGCGCTGGCGTGCTCGCGGGTGGCATCGAAGTGCACCTGCGGCCAGCGCTCCTGGGTCAGTTGCAGGTTGACCCGACTGGGCGCGAGGTAGACCAGCAACCCCGCGGCGTCCAGGGCCAGGTTCGGCGCGGCCTTCTCGCGGAACTCCTCCAGCTTCTTCGCATCCTCGCAGCGGATCCAGCGCGCGGTCGCCACACCGACCTGCTCGAACACGCACTCGACGCCGTACTCGTCCTTGAGCCGGTAGGCCACCACGTCGAACTGCAGCATGCCGACCGCGCCGAGCACCAAGTCGTTGCTCATCAGCGGGCGGAAGAACTGCGTCGCGCCCTCCTCGGACAACTGCGCGAGTCCCTTGGTCAACTGCTTCATCTTCAGCGGATCCTTCAGCCGCGCGCGGCGGAACAGTTCCGGCGCGAAGTTGGGGGATGCCGGTGAAGGACAGCGACTCGCCCGCGGTGAACGTGTCGCCGATCGAAATCGTGCCGTGGTTGTGCAGGCCGATCACGTCGCCGGGCCAGGCCTTGTCGACGATCTCGCGGTCGGAGGCCATGAAGGCCAGCGCGTTGGCGAGCTTGACCTCCTTGCCGAGCCGCACGTGGAACGCCTTCATGCCGGCCTCGAAGTGGCCGAGCAGATGCGCATGAAGGCCACGCGGTCGCGGTGCTGCGGGTCCATGTTGGCCTGGATCTTGAACACGAAGCCGGTGAGCGGCTCCTCCTCCGGCTGCACCGTCCGTCCGGTCGTGGCGCGCGGTTTCGGCGCCGGCGCGTGGCGCACGAAGAAGTCCAGCAGCAGTTGCACGCCGAAGTTGTTCACCGCCGAGCCGAAGAACACCGGCGTCTGGCGCCCGGCGAGGTAGGCCTCGAGGTCGAAGGGATGCGAGGCGCCCTTCACCAGGTCCAACTCGTCGTGAAGCTCCCGCCAGGCCTCCTCGCCGATCCGCGCGCGCAGCGCGGGATCGTCGAGCTTGAGGATGGTCGAATCCTGCCGCGTGTAGTTGCGGCCCGGCTCGAACAGGTGCACCTCGTCGTCGACCAGGTGATACACGCCCTTCAGGCGCGAGCCCATGCCGATCGGCCAGGTCACCGGCGCGCACTGGATCTTCAGCACGCTCTCGACCTCGTCCAGCAGTTCGATCGGCGAGCGGCCCTCGCGGTCGAGCTTGTTGATGAAGGTCATGATCGGCGTGTCGCGCAGCCGGCAGACCTCCATCAGCTTGATCGTGCGCTCCTCCACGCCCTTGGCGCAGTCGATCACCATCAGCGCGGAGTCGACCCGCGGTCAGCACGCGGTAGGTGTCCTCGCCGAAGTCGGCGTGGCCGGGCGTGTCGAGCAGGTTGACGATGCGGCCCTCGTAGGGGAACTGCATCACCGACGACGTAACCGAGATGCCGCGCTCCTTCTCCAGCGCCATCCAGTCGGATGTCGCATGGCGCGCGGCCTTGCGGCCCTTCACCGAGCCCGCCATTTGGATCGCGCCGCCGAACAGCAGCAGCTTCTCGGTCAGCGTGGTCTTGCCGGCGTCGGGGTGCGAAATGATGGCGAACGTGCGCCGGCGCGACGTTTCGGTGGCTTGCTGGGACATTGGGGGACAGCCGTTGCCGCCGGAGGGTGGCTAGCCGGCCATTATATGCGGCGGGCGTTCGGAGTGGCTGGGAGAGAGGGCCCAGGGCTCAGGGCTCAGGGCTCAGGGCTCAGGGCTCAGGGCTCAGGGCTCAGGGCTCAGGGCTCAGGGCTCAGGGCTCAGGGCTCAGGGCTCAGGGCTCAGGGCTCAGGGCTCAGGGCTCAGGGCTCAGGGCTCAGGGCCCAGGGCCCAGTAGAAGCGGCGCTCCGAACGTATTGTTTCGCACGCGGACGGCTTCCGCGCTGGACGACTCGCACGCGGGTATAGGGCACAGGGTATAGGACGGCAGCGTGTCGAGCGGCTCTTTCTGGGCCCTGAGCCCTGGGCCCTGGGCCCGCTGAAGCAAGCGTAATGTCCAAGGGCCTACACCCTGGGCCCTATACCCTGAGCCGTATACCCTGCTCCCTGCCCATCGGGCTTCAACGCCGCGAGCCCCCGCGCAACCGCGCGCACTCAACACTCGATCACGTTCACCGCCAACCCTCCACGCGACGTCTCCTTGTACTTGTCGGCCATGTCGCGCCCCGTGTCGCGCATGGTGCGGATCACCTTGTCCAGCGACACGCGATGCTTGCCGTCGCCGCGCAGGGCCATGCGCTGGGCGTTGATCGCCTTCACCGCGCCCATCGCGTTGCGCTCGATGCAGGGGATCTGCACCAGGCCGCCGATCGGGTCGCAGGTGAGCCCCAGGTTGTGCTCCATGCCGATCTCGGCGGCGTTCTCGACCTGCCAGATCGAGCCGCCGACCGCGGCGGTGAGCCCGCCGGCGGCCATCGAGCAGGCCACGCCGACCTCGCCCTGGCAGCCGACCTCGGCACCGGAGATCGAGGCATTCTCCTTGTAGAGGATGCCGATCGCGCCCGCAGTGAGCAGGAACTCGACGATGCCGTCCTCGTTCGCGCCGGGCACGAAGCGGGTCGTAGTAGTGCATCACCGCGGGGATGATGCCGGCCGCGCCATTGGTCGGCGCGGTGACCACGCGTCCGCCGGCGGCATTCTCCTCGTTGACCGCCAGCGCGTAGAGATTGACCCAGTCGAGATGGTCAGCGGGTCCTTGAGCGCGGCTTCGGGACGCGCCGACAGCTCGCCGGCCATGGTCGGCGCGCGACGCTGCACCTTCAGCCCGCCGGGCAGCACGCCGGGTGGCGGATGCCGCGCGCCACGCAGTCGCTCATCGCCTTCCAGATCTTGAGCAGGCCGGGCGCGCGTCTCCGCTTCCGTGCGCCAGGACTTCTCGTTCTCCATCACCACGCCGGCGATGGTCTTGCCCGAGTCCTCGCAGTGGCGCAGCAGTTCGGCCCGGTGGTGAACGGATAGGGCAGGGGCGTGGTGTCGGCGACGATCCGGTCCTCCGCCGCCTCGTCCTGGTTGACCACGAAGCCGCCGCCGACCGAGTAGTAGTCGCGCGTCGCCAGCACGCGATCGCCGGCCGCGTAGGCCGTGAAACGCATGCCGTTGCTGTGGTACGGCAGCTTCTGCCGCTTGTTGAAGGCGAGGTCGTACTTCTCGTCGAAGGCGATCGGATGGCGGCCGAGCAGGCTGAGCCGGCGGTCCTTGCGGATCGCCGCCAGGCGCGGCTCGATGGCGTCGACGTCGACGCTGTCGGGCACTTCGCCCTCGAGGCCCAGGATCACCGCCTTGTCGGTGCCGTGGCCGCGGCCGGTGTGCGCCAGCGAGCCGAACAGCTCGCAGCGAACGCGCACGCACTCGGCCAGGGTGCCGCGCTCGTCGAGCCAGCGCGCCACGAAGCGGGCGGCCGCGCGCATCGGCCCGACGGTGTGCGAGCTGGACGGACCGATGCCGATCTTGAACAGGTCGAAGACGCTGATGCTCATGGTCACGGGTGCCTGGTTTGCCCGATGCAGCATCACCTACCGCGACGCTGATCGTGACTGACGGACCGGTGATGCGTCATCTGGCGACGACGCATCACCGGCTCTGATCTCGTGGCGGGGCGGGCTTGCCGCTGCGCGACGCCGCGGTCGACGTGGATTGGCGGCGTCGACGCGGCCGGCGTGTGCAGAAGCGCCCGTCCCTGGCTGGGAGTGAAGTTTAGCGTTTGCGCACCGGTTGATGCCGGTCGGGCACGTGCCGCGGCGGATCGACTACGCTGTGCACCCGTCCAGCTCAGTGCGCCATGGCCAGCCCGCCCGTCCTCTATCGCCGCGAGTCCTGCACGCTCTGTGACTACGCCGAAGCGGCGCTGCGCGATGCGGGCGTGGCGGAGTTCTCGACCATCGAGATCGGCTGGGAGGGCGAGTTGGCCGAGCGCTACGGCTGGCGCGTGCCGGTGCTGCGCGAGCCGGACAGCGGGCGTGAACTCGACTGGCCGTTCGATGCCTGGGGCGTGCGCGCGTTCCTGGCAGGTTCCCGGGGCTGAGGCGGGGTGGGGAATCGCGGCGCGCGCGCCCCCTCCCACCACGCCAAGGCGGAGTCGCGGGGCTGCGGCAAAGCGACGCGGCGGACCCTGTGGGAGCGCCGCGCGCGGCGCGATCGGTCCACCCGGTGCGGTTCTACTTGCGCGTCAGCACCAGGTCCACGGTCACGTCGACGAACTGCGGAATCAGGTCGGTGTCGGCCCAGTCGCCGGTGCCGACGTCGAAGGCGATGCGGTCGACCTTGGCCGCCGCCTTCAGCGTCGCGCGATCGCCCGCCGCCTCGAAGCGCAGGTTGAACGGCAGCGCCACCGTGCGGTCGCGGATCGTGAGCGAAGCCTCGCAGTCGATCGCGCCGGCAGCGGCGCCTGCCTTGCAGGCGGTGGTGCGGAACGTCGCGTTGGGGAACTTGCCGGTCCAGAAGAATTCCGGCGTGGCCAGCGTGCCGTCGCGCTCCTCGTTGTCGGTGCCCACGCTGGCGACGTCGATCGAGACCTCGATGCGGGTCGCCGCGGGGTTCGCAGGGTCGATCGTGATCGCCGGCGTGAAGCGCTGGAAGCGACCGTTGAAGGCCTCGCCGTCGTAGCTGCTGGCGAAGGCCAGCGAACTGCCGTCGGCGACCATCGACCAGTCGGCGGCGCGGGGCGCGCCGGCCGTGGCGAGCAGGGCGAAGGCGAGGGCGGTGCGGATCATGGCGAAGGCTCCTGGTTCGGTGCGGGCGCCGGTGGTTCCGGCGGGCGGGGACTGGGGTCGGCGGGGCGCGCGCTGGCGAAGGGCAGCATCGAGCGCAGCACACCGTCGCGATCGACGAAGTGGTGCTTGAGCGCAGCGGCCACGTGCAGACTGACCAGCGCCGCGAGCGCGATCGCGGCGTACTCGTGCACCGTGCCGCTGATCGCCTTGAGGGTCTCGTCGCGCCCGGACAGCGCCGGCACGCGGAACAGCTCGAACCACTTCAGCGGGAAGTTGGACGCCGAGTTGTACAGCCAGCCCGACAGCGGCATCGCCAGCAGCAGCAGATACATGGCGAGGTGACTGGCATCCGCCGCGCGCTGCTGCCAGGCCGGCATCGCCGGTGGGGTGGGGCGACGGCGGTGGGCGAGGCGCAGCGCGATGCGCAGGGTCATCAGCGCCAGCACGGTGAGGCCGACGGATTTGTGCAGCTTGTAGATCTCGATCTTGCGCGGTCCGTTCGGCAGGTCGCCCATCCACCAGCCGACCGCCAGCAGGCCGATGACGCCGAGTGCGATCGCCCAGTGCAGCAGGCGCATCGCGGTGCCCCAGTCCCAGTGGTCGTTGCGCAGCGCCATGCGGGCCTACTCCTTGATGGCTTCGATCTCGAGCACGACTTCGACCTCGTCGGCGATCGCCGCCGGCAGGCGGCGGATACCGAAGGCCTTGCGGCTCAGCGTGGTGCGCGCCGAGAAGCCCGCGGTCTGCTTCAGGTTGAAGGTGTTGCGGCCGATGCGGTTGCGGCGCAGGTCCAGCACCACCGGTGCCGAGACGCCGCGCAGGGTCAGCGTGCCGTGCAGGCGCGCGGTGGCCTCGCCGGTCGGCTCGATGCGCTCGCTGACGAAGCGAGCGGTCGGGAACCGGTCGGCGTCGAAGAAGTCGTCGGAGCGCATCTTCTTTTCCCAGCCTTCGTCGCCGAGCCACAGAGAGCCGATGGCGATCTCGGCCTCCACCCGACCGGTGGTCCAGTCGTCCGGGTCCAGTTCGATCGTCCCGCTCACGCCGGTGAAGCGGCCCATCTGGCGCGAGAAGCCGAGGTGGTCGGCGAAGAACAGCACCTGGCAGTGCACCGGGTCTAGGCGCCAGCGCGCCGGCGCGGCGCTGGCGGCCGCGCAGGTGGCCAGCAGCAGCAGGCCGGCGACGAATGCGGCGAAGGCGGGACGGCGATCCATGGGCGCGCAGTGTGCCGCGGCCGGCGTGCAGGTGGTGCGTGCAGTCATGCAACATCCGCTTGCGCGGCCGGTGGACCGGCTATCCTCTTCGGCGGTGCGCGGGACGGACCGGGTGGGGATCATCGATGCGGAAAGGATGGGGCTGGGGCGTCTGGCCGGGACTGTGCCTCGCGTCCGGCGTCGCGGCGTTGCCGCCGACCCCGCTGTTCGAAACCTTCGGGGTGGCCGAGGGGCTGCCGACCACGCGCATCTACGAGGTGGTGGAGGATCGCCGCGGCTTCCTCTGGATCGCCAGTGCCGAAGGTCTCGCCCGCTACGACGGCGTCGACTTCACCGTCTGGCGACGCGACCCGTCCGATCCGGCCTCGCTGCCGGCCAACGACGTGCAGACCGTGTTCGTCGACCGCGAGGACCGGATCTGGCTCGGGACCGTGGACGGCGGACTGTCGCTGCTCGATTCGGCGACCGGCAAGGTGCGCAGCTGGCGCGGTGGCGAACGCGGCGACGGCCTGTCCGGCACCGACGTATGGGCGATCGCGCAGGCGCCGGACGGCGCGCTGTGGGCCGGCACCTTCGCCGGCGGGCTCAACCGCGTCGATCCGGCGCGCGGCGTGGTCGGCGTGGTGCGCCACCGCGAGGGCGATCCATCGTCGATCGCCGGCGACATCATCATCGATCTGCGGACGGACGCCGCCGGGCGGCTGTGGATCGGCACCAACGCCGGCTTGAGCGTACTCGACCTTGCCGCCGCGCCGGCCGGTGATGGACCGGCGCGGCAGTTCCTTGCCGGCCGGATGGTGACCGCACTGCACGATGCCGGCGATGGCGCGATGTGGGTCGGCCTGCGCGACGGCCTGGTGCGCGTCGACGGCGACGGCACCTTGCACCCGGTCGAGCTGCCCGACAAGGCGGTGATCGAAGCAGTGATCGAAGACGACGCCGGACGCCGCTGGTATCCCACGCGGAACGCGCTGCTGCTCGAACACGCACCGGGCGAGTTCGCGGTGTTCCGCCGCCAGCCCGGTCGCCCATACACGCTGCCGTCGAACTACTTCGTCGGCGGCCTGCGCGATCGCGAGGGCGGGCTGTGGTTCCCGGCGCGCGAGGGCGGGTTGGTCCACGTCAAGCCACGCTGGGACAACTTCACGCTGCTGCGACCCTCGCCGCGCGAGGGCGTGCTGCTGGACGAGGAGCGCGCCAGCGCGGTCGCCCTGTGCCCCGACGGCGACCTGCTGGCCAATGGTGCCGACGGTGGCCTGTCGCGCTTCGACACCCGCACCGGTGCCGACGTCTACGTCGACCTGCCATGGCCGTCGACCGGCGCACCGCGGCAGATGCTGGGGCTGCTGTGTGCGCGTGACGGCACCTACTGGCTCGCGCATGGCGGCGGCGTGTCGCGCTTCGATCCGCGCAGCGGCGCGTTGCGAAGTTGGCGCGGCGGCCAGTCTGGCGGCATCGCCTCGGGACTCGCCGACCTGCTGCTGGAGGACAGCGACGGCAGTGTGTGGTTATCGGTTGCGGGTGCTGCGCTGGAACGCTTCGCACCTGGCGCCGACGCACCGCAGCGCATCGTGCCGTGGACGGATGCGGACACCCACCACGAAGTCGAGCAGCTCGCGTTCGGCCCCGACGGCGCGCCGTGGGTGGTCGGCACGCTCGGCGTGGCGCGCTTCGATCGCGGCGCCGACGCGTGGCGGGCGCTGGCCGGCGCGCCGTCGGGCCGCATCGAAGCCTTCGCGTTCGACGCCGACGGCGGGCTGTGGCTGCACTCGCCCGACGGCCTCCTGCGCTTTGAGCGCGATGGCGATGCCTTGCGCGAGACCACCCGCATCGGTCCGGCCGACGGCTTGCCTGCGGTGCGCGGCGGTGGACTCGAGATCGACCGCGCGGGCCGGCTGTGGGTGCTCGCGCCGACCGGCGTGTGGCGGATCGATACGGCGACGCGCAGCGTACGCCGCATCGGTCGGGCGGACGGGCTGCCGGCCACCGACTTCGGCGAGCGCGCGGTGGCGCGCGCCGCCGACGGTACGCTGTTCGTGGCCAGCGCGATGGGTGTGGTCGCCTTCGATCCGATGGGCGTGCGCGAGAACGAGGTGCCGCCGTCGGTCGTGCTGTCCGGCGTGTCGCTGATCCGCGGCGGTGCCCGGGTTGCGCTCGATCCCGCGCAGCCGGTGCGGATGTCGCACACCGACCGCGACCTGCGCATCAGCGTGCGCGCGCTGTCGCTGGCCGACCCCGCCGCGAACCGCTACCGCTTCCGCCTGCAGGGCTTCGACGCGGACTGGGCCGAGAACGGCAACCGTGGCGAACGCGAGGTGTCGCAACTGCCTCCCGGCCGCTACCGCCTCGAGGCGCAGGCCGCCAACCCGAGCGGCGTGTGGGCGCCGGCGCCACAGGCGCTGGAGATCGAGGTCGCCGCGCCACCGTGGCGCACGCCGTGGGCCTTCGCGCTCTACGTGCTGGCCGTCGCGCTCGCCGGCTGGCTCGCATTCCGCGCCTGGCGCGCGCGCGTCGAGCGCAGCTATGCGCTCGCGCTCGCCGAGGAGCGCCGCCTCGCGGCCGAGCGGCAGAGCCAGGCCAAGACCGAGTTCCTGGCCGACGTCGGCCACGAGATCCGGACCCCGATGACCGGCCTGCTCGGCATGACCGAACTGCTGCTGCGCTCCGGCCTCGACCCGCGCCAGCGTGAGTACGCGCAGACCGTGCGCCGTTCCGGCGAGCACCTGATGAAACTCGTCGACGACCTGCTCGACCTGTCGCGGATCGAGGCCGGGCGCTTCGCGCTCGAGCCCGCGCCGGCCGACCTGTGGGCGCTGGTCGATGAAGTGGTGGCTTTGCTGCGCCCGCTGGCCGACGAGCGTGGGCTGGAACTCGCCTCGCGGATCGCCGCCGACGCGCCGCGCCACGTGGCGGTCGACGCCACGCGATTGCAGGAGGTCCTGTTCAACCTGGTCCAGAACGCGCTGAAGTTCACCGTGCGGGGGCGGGTCGACGTCGACCTCGCGGCGGATCCCGCGCAGGCGGATAGCCTCGTGATCGCAGTGCGCGACACCGGGCCGGGGATGGGCAGCGAAACCGTCGCCCGGCTGTTCTCGCGCTACGAGCAGGGCGCCGCGCCGCGCCGGCGCGGCAGCAGCGGCCTCGGGCTGTCGATCAGCCGCCGTCTGGTCGAACTGATGGGTGGCCGGATCGAGGTCGAGACCGCGCCGGGCGCGGGTTCGACCTTCCGCGTGCACCTCGCGCTGCCGCCGGTCGCTGCACCCGATGCGGCCACGGGCGCCGAGGCCGCGACGCCCGCGGATGCGCGTGCGGGCGTCGCCGGCAGCCTCGCGCTGCTGGTGGTCGAGGACGACGCCACCGTGCGCGAGGTGATGGTCGGCCTGCTGGGTGTGGCCGGGCACCGCGTGCAGGCCGGCGCCAACGGACTCGATGCGCTGCGCCTGCTCGGCGAACACCGCTTCGACGCCGCGCTGTTCGACCTCGACCTGCCCGGCGTGGACGGGCTGCGGCTGGCGCGAATGGTGCGCAAGCGGCCGGGCGACGCCGCCCTGTTGCCGCTGGTCGCGGTCACCGCCAACGCCAGCGCCGGGATCGAGGCGCAGTGCCGCGAAGCCGGCTTCGACGCCTTCGTGCGCAAGCCTGCCGGACCCGATGCACTGCAGGCCGCGTTGCAGGCCGCCCTCGCGCGCCGGCGTGCGGCGCCGTCGGGCGACGCATCATGAGCAGCGCGCCGTCCGGCGAGGCCGCCGGCGCGCTGGGAGCCGACGGCCCGTTCGCGCGCGAGGTCGAGGGCTTCGCGCCGCGCGCCGTGCAGCAGGAGATGGCCGACGCGGTCGAGCGCGCGATCGCCGACGGCGGCGAACTGGTGGTCGAGGCCGGCACCGGCACCGGCAAGACCTTCGCCTATCTGGTGCCCGCGCTGCTTTCGGGCAAGCGCGTGATCGTGTCCACCGGCACCAAGACCCTGCAGGACCAGTTGTTCCATCGCGACCTGCCGCGGGTGCGCGAGGTGCTCGGCGCGCGCCTGAAGACGGCGCTGCTGAAGGGACGCGCCAACTACCTGTGCTGGTACCGCATGGACCAGACCGTGAAGGAAGGCACGTTGCCCAACCGCGCCGACGTCGCGCTGCTGTCGCGCGTGCGCGCCTGGGCCGCGCGCACCGCCAGCGGCGACATCGGCGAGGTCGAGGGCGTGCCCGAGGATGCGGGCCTGTGGCCGCGGGTCACCTCGACCGCGGAGAACTGCCTCGGCGCCGAATGCCCGTTCTTCGACGACTGCTTCGTGGTGCGCGCGCGCCGCGCCGCGCAGGAGGCCGACGTGGTGGTGGTCAACCACCACCTGCTGTTCGCCGACCTTGCGATCAAGCGCGAAGGTTTCGGCGAGATCCTGCCCGGCGCGCACGCCTTCGTGCTCGACGAGGCGCACCAGATCCCCGAACTCGCCGGGCAGTTCTTCAGCCAGTCGGTGTCGGGGCGGCAACTGACGGAACTCGAGGCGGACGCGCTGCGCGAGGCGGCCGCTGCCAGCGGCGCGAAGGCCGCGCTTGAGGAACTCGGGCGCAACGTCGAGCGCGGCGTGAAGGACCTGCGGCTCGCCATGGAGCGCCTGCCCCGGCGCGGTGCATGGGACAAGGTGCGCGAGGGCGAGGACGTGGCGCGCTGGCTCGGCGTGCTGCGCGCCGCGTTGTCCAAACTGTCCGAAGCGCTGGGCGGGATGGCCGAGCGCAGCGAAGGCCTGGCGGCGTGCGCCGAGCGCGCGGTCGACCTCGAGGTGCGGCTGGAGCGCCTGTGCAAGGCGCCGGAGCCGGGCTGGGTGCACTGGTACGAGGCGAGCGAGCGCGGCTTCGTGCTGTCGGCCACGCCGCTCGACGTCGCGGGGCCGCTGAAGGATTTCCGCGAACAGTCGCGCGCGGCCTGGATCTTCACCTCGGCCACCCTGTCGGTGGCCGGGCGCTTCGAGCACTTCACGCAGCAGATGGGCCTCGAGCATCCGCACACGCTGTCGCTGCCGAGTCCGTTCGACTACGAGCGCCACGCGCTGTGCTACCTGCCGCGTGGCCTGCCGGACCCGAAGGCGCCCGACTACACCGACCGCGTGGTCGCCGCCGTGCGCCCGGTGCTGGCCGCCTCGCGCGGGCGCGCCTTCCTGCTGTTCACCTCGCATCGGGCGCTCAAACGCGCGGCCGAGTTGCTGGTCGACCTGCCGTTCCCGCTGTTCGTGCAGGGCACGCGGCCGCGCGCGACCTTGCTCGACGAATTCCGCGCCAGTGGCCACGGCGTGCTGCTGGGCGCGGCCTCGTTCTGGGAGGGCGTCGACGTGCGCGGCGATGCGCTCAGCGTGGTCGTGATCGACAAACTGCCGTTCGCCGCGCCCGACGATCCGGTGCTGGAGGCGCGGCTGGCGGCGATCCGCGAAGGGGGCGGCAATCCGTTCGCCGAGGTGCAGATCCCGGCGGCCGCGATCGCGCTCAAGCAGGGCGCAGGGCGCTTGATCCGCGACGTCGACGACCGCGGCGTGCTGATGCTGTGCGACCCGCGCCTGCTGGGGTCGAACTACGGCCGGCTGTTCCTCGCCTGCCTGCCGACGATGCCGATCACGCGCGACCTGGCCGAGGTCGAGGGCTTCTTCGGCGCGCAATGAGCAGCCGATGAGACGCTCACCCTGCCCTTGATCCGCCCGATCCGCGGCCGCATTGCGCCCGCGCCGCGCCCGCAAGGCGCCCCAGGCTCTGGACTTCCCGTTCTGGAGCCTCCCATGTCCGCACTGATCCAGTCATCCACCCTCAAGCTGCTCGGCATCGCCGTGCTGTGCCTGCTGTTCGCCATCCCGCTCGGCCTGGTCGGCGACCTGGTGCAGGAGCGCGCCGGCCGGCTGGCCGAGGCGGAGGACGGGATCGCGCGCAGCCAGGGGCGCGCGCAGGTGCTCGCGCCGCCGGTGCTGGAATGGCGCCAGCGACGCACCTTGCTGCGCGACAAGGAGCCGGTCGAAGTGGTCGATGCGCACGGCCAGGCGCCGACGCGCACCGCCATCGACGCCACGCTGGGCGTCGAGCGCCGCGTGCGCGGGATCTTCGAGATCCCGGTCTACACGGCGGACCTGGTGCTGCGCGGCGAGTTCGTGGTCGCGCCCGAGGATCGCGCGCGCGCCGCGCTCGCGGGCGGCATCGAGCGCCTGCGCCTGGTGCTGCCGGTGGCCGACCTGCGCGGCGTGCGCAGCGTACCGCGGCTGCGCATCGACGGCCGCGAGTGGCCGCTGCGCAGCCTCGGTGCGCCGGCGTTCGGCATCGAGGCACTTGGGGTCGAGCTGCCGCCCGACCTGCTGGCGCGCGAGCGGATCGGGTTCGAACTTGCGTTCGCCCTCTCCGGCACGCGCGAGTTGTCGGCCTGGCCGCTGGCCGACGAGACCGAGGTCGCGGTCCGCGGCGCATGGCCCGCGCCCAGCTTCGCCGGTGCCTTCCTGCCGCGCGAGCGTGAGGTCAGTGAGGATGGCTTCTCCGCACAGTGGACGGTGCTCGCGGTCAACCGCGACCTGCCGCTGCGCTGGACCGGCGAAGCGCCGGCGCCGGGCGCCCTGGAAGCGGCGCGCTTCGGCGTCGAACTGTACGAGCCGCTCGGCGTCTACCGCCTCAGCGAGCGCAGCCTCAAGTATGGGCTGCTGTTCGTGGCCCTGACCTTCGGCGTGTTCCTGCTCGCCGAACTCACCGGCCGCCTGCGCGTGCACCCGGTGCAGTACCTCCTGGTCGGGCTCGCGCTGGCGGTGTTCTACGTGCTGCTGCTGGCGCTGTCCGAGCATCTCGGCTTCGGTGTTGCCTACCTGGTGGCCGGCAGCGCGCTGACCGCGATCCTCGGTGCCTGGGGCAGCGCGGCGCTCGGTGGGGTGCGGCGCGGACTCGCGCTGGGCGCCTGGCTCGCCGTGCTGTACGGGTTCCTGTTCCTGATGGTGCGCAGCGAGGACTTCGCGCTGCTGATCGGTGCGCTCGGCCTGCTGGCGATGATCGCCGCGAGCCTGTGGCTGACCCGCCGCATCGACTGGTACCAGCCGCGGCCGGCGCAGCCGCCTGCGCCGGCCGCGGCGTGAGCGGCCGCGGAGTGCGACAATCGCGCGATGCGCCTGCTCGCCATCGAGACCGCCACCGAAGCCTGTGCCGTCGCCCTGTGGGTCGATGGCGCGGTGCGCGAGCGCTTCGAGGTCGCGCCGCGCCGCCACGCTGAACTCGTGCTGCCGATGGCCGACGCGCTTCTGGCTGAAGCGGGCATCGGCAAGCGGCAACTGGATGCGATCGCGGTCGGGCGCGGGCCGGGGGCCTTCACCGGCATCCGGCTCGCGATCGCGATCGCGCAGGGCCTGGCGCTGGCCCTCGACCGTCCGCTGCTGCCGGTGTCGACGCTGGCGGTGCTGGCGCAGGGCGGCGCCGGCCACGGCCTGCCGGTGCTGGCGCTGGTCGATGCGCGGATGGGCGAGGTCTACGCGGGTGCATTCGACATCGCCGCGGACGGCCTCGTAGTGCCGCGCGGCGCCGAGTCGGTGTCGGCGCCGCAGGATGTGTCGGCGCCTGCCGCGCGCTTCGCCGGGGTCGGCACTGGCTTGGGTGCGCACGGCGCTGCGCTCCGCGCGCGCTTCGGCAGCGCGTTGGCGCTGGTGGCGCCCGATGCCCTGCCGCGTGCTGCCGACCTCGCGCGCCTCGCTGCGCGCGATCTCGCCGCCGGACTCGGTGTCGACGCGCTCGACGCGCAGCCGGTCTATCTGCGCGACAAGGTCGCGCTCACGCTGGCCGAACAGGGCAAGCCGACGCCGACCTGAGCGCGCCGCGCCGACCGGCGCCGGTCAGCAATGCGCTCGGCCCCCAAGCCGGATGTCGGAGCGGGCAACACTCGTGCGTCGAATGTGGGAGCGAGCAACGCTCGCGACCGCAACAGCCGGACGCGCGGCGGGGATGGTGGTGACGGTCGCGAGCGATGCTCGCTCCCACAGGCCTCACGCCACAGGCTTCGGGTCCAGGGCCTGAGCCCTCAGACTTCAGACCTCGGGCGCGCCGACCGGCGCCGGACAGCGATGCGCTCGACCCCCAAGCCGGACGTCGGAGCGGGCAACACTCGCGCGTCGAATGTGGGAGCGAGCAACGCTCGCGACCGCAACAGCCGGACGCGCGGCGGGGATGGCGATGACGGTCGCGAGCGTTGCTCGCTCCCACAGGCCTCACGCCACAGGCGTCGGGACCAGGGCCTGAGACCTCAGACTTCAGACCTCGGGCGCGCCGACCGGCGCCGGACAGCGATGCGCTCGACCCCCAAGCCGGACGTCGGAGCGAGCAACGCTCGCGCGTCGAATGTGGGAGCGAGCAACGCTCGCGACCGCAACAGCCGGACGCGCGGCGGGGATGGCGATGACGGTCGCGAGCGTTGCTCGCTCCCACAGGCCTCACGCCACAGGCGTCGGGACCAGGGCCTGAGACCTCAGACTTCAGACCTCGGGCGCGCCGACCGGCGCCGGTCAGCAATGCGCTCGACCCCCCAAGCCGGACGTCGGAGCGAGCAACGCTCGCGCGTCGAATGTGGGAGCGAGCAACGCTCGCGACCGCAACAGCCGGACGCGCGGCGGGGATGGTGGTGACGGTCGCGAGCGATACTCGCTCCCACAGGTCACAGGCCGCAGGACGCTCAGGCCGCGCGAGGTTGGCGGTCGCGAGCGATGCTCGCTCCCACAGTCCCGCGGCCGCTCACGCCGCGCGCGCGGTGGGCTCGGTGCTGGCCTTGGCCGCCAGCGCGGGCGCCGGCACCGGATCGCCCTTCGCCCCCGAGCGCTCGCCCGCGAACGCGGAGACCGCGCTGCACACCAGCGCGCACAGGTAGGGCAGCGACTGCGCGGCGAGGATGGTCATCCACAGGTTGCCTTCGAACCACTGCGTGCCGATGTGCTGCACCAGGGCCACGACCAGCAGCATCAGGGCGACGAACATCAGGCCTTCCTCGCGCACGGCAGCGAACGCGCCGGGTCGGCCGCGCAGGCGACGGCTCTTGGCGGTGCGCGTGAACGGATGCTCCTTCGACACCAGGCCCTTGAGCACGCCGCGCGCGATGGCGTGCGAGAGCGCCATGCTGGCCACCGCAGCCCCCAGCGTGTCGCGCCACGAGCACGGCACCCGCACGCGGTACAGGATGATGCCGAACGCCGCCTTGCACACGAAGAAGCCCAGCACCGGGATCAGGAACAGGTTCAGCGGCAGGCTGAACAGGTCCGGGTTGTACAGCATGCCGATCGACCAGCCGATCGCCAGCAGGGTGAACACCAGGTGCAGCGCGTCGGCGAACCAGGAGAACCAGCCGGTCAGGAAGTGGAAGCGCTGGCCGGCGTCGAGCTTGCCCGGGCCCCACAGCCAGTCCCAGTGCGCGCGCAGGATCTGCATCGCGCCGAACGCCCAGCGGAAGCGCTGCGACTTGTACGCAGTGAAGTCGGCCGGCGTCAGCCCGCGGCCGATCGGTTCGTCCACGTACAGCGCCTCGTAGCCCTCGTTGAACAGCCGCAGGCCGAGTTCGGCGTCCTCGGTGATGCACCACTCGGCCCAGCGCCCGGTGGCGACCAGCGGCTCGCGGCGGATCAGGGTCATGGTGCCGTGCTGGATGATGGCGTTGCGCTCGTTGCGGTGGTGCATGCCGATGCGGAAGAAGCCTTCGTACTCCCAGTTGGTCATGCGCCGGAAGCCGTTGCCCTCGAAGTCGCGGTGCGCCTGCGGGCACTGCACGATGGCGACCTTCGGATCGTCGAAGTGGCCGACCAGGCCGCGCAGCCAGTTCGGTTCCACCACGTAGTCGGCGTCCACCACGCCCACCACCTTGGCGCGCGGATCGGTCTTCTCCAGCCCGAAGTTCAGCGCGCCGGCCTTGAAGCCGGGCCACGGGCGCAGGTGGAAGAAGCGGAAGCGCGGCCCCAGTTCGCGGCAGCGCGCCTCGACCGGCTTCCACACCGCGTCCTTCTCGGTGTTGTTGTCGATCACCAGCACCTCGAAGTGCTCGTAGTCGAGCGCGGCCAGCGAGTCGAGGGTGGCGATCACCATCTCGGGCGGCTCGTTGTGGCAGGCGAGGTGGATCGACACGAAGGGCCAGTCGCGGCGCGCCGGTTCGTGGCGCAGGCCGGCGTGGCGGCGCCACTTCGGGGTCCAGATTGCCTCCACGAACTCGAAGCCGTTGCACAGCAGGATGCCGAGGATGGCGAGTTGCGCGGGCAGCAGCACCACCAGCATCGCCCAGTCGATGGGGTCGAGGTAGAAGTCGAACGGCACGCCCACCGACCACACCAGCAGCGCCGCGGCGGCCTGCAGCAGCACGCAGAAGAACAGCTTGCCGACGGTGCGGAAGTGGTCGAAGCGCAGGCAGAACCACAGCATCGGCACCAGCGCCAGCGCGACCGCCAGCAGCGCCTTGGCCAGCCACAGCGGATCTTCCGGCACCGGCCCCGTGAGGTCGAACTTCAGTTCGCGGTCGGCGCTGAACATGCCCCAGTACGCGCCAACCCGGCCTTCGCCCGCCTCCTTCCACGGCTGGTCGAAGGCTTCCATCACGTAGTAGTCGAGGTTTTCCTTCTCGGCCAGCGCGAAGAAGCGGCGCAGGAATTGCGCCGAGTCCTGCACCGAGGGCGTCGAATACTTGAAGCGGTCGCCGTTGGTGGGCCAGCCGACTTCGCCGATCACGATCGGCTTGTCGGGGAAGGCTTGCTGCAGCTCGCGGTAGCGCTTCATCACGTCGTCGATCGCCACCCGGCGCGGGATGCCTTCCCAGTACGGCAGCAGGTGCACGGCGATGTAGTCGACGTGGTCGGCCAGTTCGGGGTACTTCAGCCACACGTGCCACGGCTCGGCAGTGGACACCGGCACGTCGAGTGCCTCGCGCGCGCGGTCGAGGTAGGGGATCAGCTGCTCGGCCGTGAGGTCGGAGCGCAGGATCGCCTCGTTGCCGACCACAACGCGGTCGATGTTCGGGAACGCGCGCACCAGCCCGATCAGGGCCATCACTTCCTCGTCGTTGTGCTCCAGCCGCCGATCGAGCCAGGCGCCCTGGGTGACGGTCAGCCCGTACTGCATGGCCAGACGCGGGATCGCCACCGATTCGGTGGAGGCATAGGTGCGCACGCTGCGCCCGTGGCGCGAAAGGATCGCGATGTCGCGCTCGAGTTCCTCGACGCTGGGATAGATGTTCTCCAGCGGGCTCTGGTAGCGCTGGAACGCGGAGAACGCGAAGCCGTCCACCCGGCCGACGAAGTCGGGCACCTTCGCCGGGCGATGGGTGTACGACCACAGCGCGAGATTGGCGAGCGCGACCAGCGCGGCGATGGCGAGCCCGCGCGCCCACGCGGCGGCGGTTGGACGGGGTGCGGCCATGGGTCCTTGGGGAGTGGCGCCCGTCCCTGTGCGGGCGCGATCCAAGATTACTGCAATGCAGCAGAGCGTGCAGACCGGCGTTCAGCCAGCAGACGGCCGGGGCGGCCGCTGTGGGAGCCGGTTCAACCGGCGATCACGCTGGCGGGGCATTCGCGGGGCGGATCGCCGCCTGAAGCGGCTCCCAGGAAGTGGGCCCTGCGCGCCGGTTCAGGGCCGCCCGCGCCGCAACCCAAGCAGGGCCGGCACCAGTGCCAGGGCGGCGAACAGGAACAGCGGCAGCATCAGCCGCGGCTCGGACAGCAGGCCGATGTCGATGCGCTGGCGGCTCGCGACCACATGCGCCAGCCCGGCCCCGACTGCCGCGTTCACCGTGCCGGTGAACCAGGCGCCGATCGCAGTGGCCGACAGGAACAGCGGCCAGCGACAGCCGAGCCAGGCCAGCGCCACGCTGAACGGACCCAGCGGAAAGACCGGCAGCAGTCGCATGAAAAAGGTGTAACTGGCCGGATTGCGCAGGTAGCCGTCGCGCACCTTCGCCAGCAGCGCGGGCGGCTGGCCACCGGTGAACAGATGCCGCGAGGCCCCGAACAGCAGGCTCGACCCCAGCAGCCCGCCCGCCATCCCGATCAATCCGCCGATCCAGGTCCCGAACAGCACGCCCGAAAGCACAACGATCGCCAGCGCGCCGGGCAGGCCGGTGGCGATCACGCCGGCCGCCGCCAGCGCGAGGCCCCCCATTGTGGTCCACGGATGGGCATCGGCCTGCGACTGCAGCCACTGCTGGTGGTCGGCGAGGCGATCCAGCGACAGCTCGCGGTACAGCCCGCTGGCGAGCAGGAATGCGCCGCCGGCGAGCAGCAGCAGCAGGGGCAGGGCGCGGCGCAGGCGAGTGACGACGCTGCGCGGCGCCGGCGTGGTGGAGGGTCCCGATGCGCGCTCGTCCGCGCGTGCCCGCACGCTTTCGCTGGCGGCCTGCGGAAGACCGCCGCCGCCGGCTTCACCCGCGGGTCGCTGCGTTGGGTCCATGGCGTTCGGCGCAGGAAAAAGAACGGCCCGGGCGTCGCTGCCCGGGCCGTCGAGTGTAGCGGCGTGCTGCGTCAGTCGGACTGCAAGGCCGGCTCGAAGCCGTTGCCGAACACCGCGTCAGGCTCAGAATCGAGGTAGACCAGGATCGCGTCGTGGTCCGACACGCCGACCGCGCCGAGACCGGTCGCCTGCAGGCTGCCCGGCGCGTCGGCATTGGTGCGCCCAAAATGGGCCGAACGGAAGTGCGGCCGGGCGATCTGGTTCACCAGGGCGTGGTCGATGATCTGCACGTTCGACACGTTGCGCGGCTCCTGCGCCTGCACGTTGCCCAGCGACTCGCGGAACACGTAGGAATAGCGCTCCTCGACCGGGATCGAGCTCGAGGCCTGCAGCATCGGCGGCGCGACGATGTTGGCTGCCAGCTGCAGTTCGTTGCGCGTGTTGTCGTAGGTGCCGGCCATCACGCCCACCAGGTCAGCCCAGCCGTCGGTCACCTCGAAGGCGTTCATGTCGCCGACCACCAACAGCGGGATGCCGGCCGTCGCGGTGTCGCCGGTCGGGTTCGCGGGGACGAGTTCCTGCCCGCTCTGGAAGCGCTGCGCGAAGGTCGCCACGCCCTGCGCCTGCAGGAAGCGCTTGAGTCGCACGCGGGCGGTTTCCGTGCCGGTGTCGACACCGTTGCGCGAACGCAGGTGGTTGTTGATCACCGCGAACGGAAAGTTGGCGCCGCCGCCGGTGAAGGTGCCGCGCAGCAGGTAAGGCGGGCGATCATGCAGGACGCAGGGCGGGGCCGTGCTGCAGCCGGCCGGGTCGGTGATCTGGTCGGTGGCGCCGAGCTGGCGCACGCTGGCGCCGGAAACGCGATCGTCGCGGACCAGGAAGCCGACGTCGATGCCGCCCGGGTCGTTGCCCTCGGCGAGGTAGGCGGTGTACGTCGGACCGCCCTGCGCCGCGACCGCGGTCGCGAGCTGCTGCAGCACCGCCCAGGTCTCGACCTCCTGCACCGCGACCACGTCGGGCGAGCGCAGCACCGTCCGGATGTAGTCCGACAGGCGGTTGACCTTCAGCGTGAGGTCGGCCGGCGTCGGCGTCGGGCTGAGGCAAGGGTCGGTGCCGGTGCCGGCGCTGTTGACCGTGTCGCACAGCCGCAGCATGTTGAACGAGGCGACCGAAAGCCAGCGCGGCATTGCGGGCGGCGGCACCTGGCGCGGCAGCGTTTCGTCGACCAGGGTCAACGAGGTCGGCCACAGTTCGTGGTTGCCGAAGTCGTAGCCGATCACGCCCACCGCGCTGAACAGCGAGCCGCCCGCGATGGCGCGGTTGGCGTTGGTCGGAATCATGCGGTCGGCGTCGAGCTCGAACAGCTCCGGGTTGCCGTCCCACACCGGCACGGTGGCCGGGCTCGCCGGCGGCGTGAGGCCGAAGCGCACGCCCGCCTCGCGGCGCGCCCGCGTGCCGACCGCGGAGGCGAACACCTCCGCGAACACATCGGTGCCGAAGGTCTGGTTGCCCGTGTTGACCACGCCGGCGGGCACGCTGACCAACATGCCCTCGAAGCACTCGAAATTGCCCAGCGTGGCGCTGCAACTGAGGTTGGCCGGGTCGCGCGACGGGCGGTTCTGGTCGAACACCACCGCGGTCGGCAGCGCGCCGGTGCCGGTCTCGACCACCACCGGTGCGCCGGTGATCTGCGTGAAGTTGAAGAACTCCGCGACCGCGCCCTTGACCGTGACGACGTCGCCGATGGCGATCGACGCCGGCGGCACGGTGCTGGTGAACACGAAGATGCCTTGCGAGGTCAACGGGTCGGCGTCGGCGCGCGCGTCCGGCGTCTGCATGCTGAAGCCGTTGGCCGCGATGCCGGTGACCACGTTGCCGGCGGTCACCACGACCTGGCCGTTGCCGGTGCCCGTGGCGGGGGCGAGCGGCGAGCGCAGGCCATTGCCCTGGATCGCATGGATCTCGACCGGGGCATCGTCGTCGTCGTTGATGGTTGCCGTCGCGGTCGCCTGGCCGAGCGTGACGTTCGGCGCGGACGTCGCGATGGCGAGCGTGTAGGACTCCGCCGATTCATCGTCGAGGTCGCCGATGATCGCGACCGGCACGGTGACGCTGGTCTGGCCGGCGACGATCGTGTACGGCGCGGCGGCCTGCGGCGTGAAGTCGGCGGCGGTGGCCGTGCCGGGCGTGGTGCTCGCGGTGAAGGCGACATCGGCACCGAGCGGGGCACTGAGGCTGACCGTGAAGTTCTGCGGCCGCGTGCCCGCATCGCCTTCGCCGATCGGCGCCGGGTCGGCGATCGACAGGGTCGCCGTGTTGACGTCGTCGTCGACGATGGTGCCGACGCCCGTGCTGGCCTCCGGGTCCGAGGTCGCGCCAGTGATCTTGGTGACCACTACAAGGAAGGTCTCGTTGCCCTCGACTACCTCGTCGCCGTTGACCTGCACGGTGAACGTGTAGGTGCTCTGGCCCGCCGGAATGGTCTGCGCGGCGAGGTTCTGCGGCACGTAATCGACGGTAGCCGTCGCGGTCTGGTCGGCGGTGGCGATGGTGAAGCCCACGCCGCCGGCACCGGCCGGGCTCGACAGCGAGACGGTGAACACCGCGTTGCGGGTGCCGGTGTTGCCTTCGACCACCGAGACGTCGTTGACCGAAAGGCTCGGCTGTGTCGGGGCGCCCGCCGGCGTCAGGGCGACGTCATCGATTGCCAGCGCGTCGTCCGCGCCGCTCGCGTTCAGGTCGTTCCAGCGGATCCAGAACGTCGCGCCGTTCGGAATCGAAAGCGACGAAATGGTCGTGCTGATCGCGGTCCGGTTGGTCGCGGCGTTTCCGTCCAGCGCAGCCGCGATGGCATTGGTCTTGATCGGATTGGTGAAGTCCAGTGCATCGACGTCGGTCCACGTGCCGGTCACCAGGCTCGTTGCGGTGGTGCTGAACTGGAAATCGAGGCGGTCGTCGCGCGCCGCGGCTGTGTTCTGGATGCGCCATTGCTCGCCGGTGTACGCGACCGTGAGGGAGGTGATCGTCGCGCCGGTGTTGTTGGTGTAACAGGCGCCGAACTGCGGGATGAGCGTGCCGCTCTGCAGGCCGCCCAGCGCACGCTCGATGGCCGCCGCGGCGCCATAGCTGTAGGTGTCGCCAGTGTTGCTGCCGCCCGTGTCGACGGCGTACTGGTCATTGTCGCGCGCTCCGCCGCCCGTCTCGTTCATGAACCAACCCGTGATCGTCAGGCTGTTCGTGGTCGAACCGGCAGTGTTCGAGAGCGTATTGAAGTCCTGCGTGGCGGCAACGTTGAGCGTCGCCAGGTTGATGCACTGGGCGAGGACCGGCGCGACCGGTAGCAACACGAGCGCGAGCGCGGCGACCGCGCACGCGGACAAGCGACGAATCGAAAACATGCAACCCCCGGTAAGGAACGACCCGATTGACAAGGCGGGGGAGCCTACCAGCAAGGCCTCACCGTTTCATGGCAGCCGCGCGGGCGGCGGACGGGCACCAGTTCATGGCGTGAACGCAGTTCCCGTGTCCCGTGCTGCGTCCGGTGAGAATTCCGGCGCACCCCGCGCGTCCTCGGTGGCGGTACCCAGCGGTGACGACGATGGTCCGGCAGAACGAACGAAAGGCGGGCGGGGCGCGGGGCGAGGCGGCCTGGCGCACGATGAGTCGGCGTGCGGGCGTGACCCGCGCGGGTCGCGAAGACGCGGCGTCGCCGGCGCATGCAACGAAACGGCGGCCACTCGATGCGCTGGCGGCAGGGGTCGTGCTGTGCCTCGCCGCGCTGGCCAGCGCGCCGGTCCACGCGCAGAGCCAGACGGTGACTGTCGGGCCGGCGCCGGGCTGCACGTCGACGACGCTGGCCGGTGCCGTCGCGGGCCTGCCGCGACTCGGTCCGAGCGTGGTGCACCAGGTGCGCGTGATGGCGGGCAGCCTCATCGAAGGCGGCGCGACGCTCGACCGGATCTCGGTTCGCATCGAAGGCGGTTACGCCGCGTGCACGGCGACCGCGCCGCAACCCGGGGTGCCCTCGCGCATCACCGGCACCGCGGCCGTGCCGCTGCTGCGCCTGCGCAACGTGGCCGAGTCCGGCAACGAGTACCGGGTCGAGCTGCGCCAGTTGGAGTTCCGCGACGGCCCGGCCGGCGCGATCGAAGTGGACGGGCGCGTGGCGCTGCGCCTCGACGCGGTGGAACTCACCAACAACCGCGCCCCGATGGGTGGCGCACTGCGCGTGATCGGCCGCCCACCGGGCTGGACGAACGGTGCGCTGGTGTCGTTCGGCGCTGGCGTGGTGATCAACGCCAACGAAGCGTTTGCCGGCGATGGTGGCGGCGTCCACTGCTCGGCTGGCGGCACGCTGCGTCCGGATGGCGCGGGCCTGATGTTCGTGATCAACAACGTCGCCAGCGGCCGCGGCGGCGGGCTGTACCTCGAGGGTTGCGATCTGCTCGCGCCGTCGGCGGGCGCTGCACCCGGCGTGCGCATCGCGGGCAATCGCGCGGCCGCGGGGGGCGGCGCGGCGCTGGTGGACGCTGTGGTCTTCGTCGCGGGCACCGGCTTCGACATCGAAGCCAACACGGCCACCGGCAGCGGTGACGGCGGCGGCCTGCTGCTGCAGCGCGCGGCGTTGCGCGCCACCGCGCCACTGCGACTGGTGGACAATGGCGCGGGCGGCAGCGGCGGCGGCGCATGGATCGATTCCGGACAGGTCAACCTGCGGGCGGTGACCTGGGAGGTGCGCGGCAACACCGCGGTGGTCGGCGGTGGCGGTCTGCACGTGCAGGGCAACTCGCTGCTGGAAACCTCGGGCAGCGCGTCCTGTGCCGGCGCTTGCGTGCGGATCGAGGACAACCAGGTCACCGGCACCGGGATCAATCGCGGCGCCGGCGGCGCGCTGGTCGTGCTCGACAACAGCGTGGTGGCGTGGGACCGGGTGCGGCTGCGCGGCAATCGCTCCGATTCGGCGGCGGTGCTGTTCGCGCGCGGCGCGGCGCCGTTCGGCGTGACGGTCGATTGGTCGAACGTGCTGGTGTCCGGCAATTCCGGCGCCTACCAGTTCGGCTTCGAGGGCGCGCCGTTCGTGATCGGGTCCGGTGGCGTGGCGCTGCGCCTGCGACTGGCGACCCTCGCCGCCAACGAAGCGCGCGCTGCGGGGTCCGCGGTGCCGCAGGTGTTCCGCTTGTTCGGTGGTGCCTCGCTGGCGCTGCGCGGCGTGGTGGTCGACCAGCCGGGCTGGCAGACGCTCGGCGCCCCCGCCGGTGCGCAGGTCGCCACGGTGGGGGCCTGCGTGTTCAGCCGCGAAGTCGCCAGCCTGTCCAGCCGCGGCGTGCCCGCGACGGCGGCCGACCCGCGGCTCGATGCCGCGCTGCGTCTTCGCGCCGACAGTCCCGCGATCGACGCGTGCCCCGACAGTGCGCTCGACGATCCCTCCGCCTTGGTCGGCGCCGCACCGCTGCAACACGATCTCGACGGCGCGCGGCGTCCGGTGCGCGTGCGCGCGCCGGCGGGCGGCAACGAGTACGACGCGGGCGCTCAGGAGTACGCCGATCGCGTGTTCCGGTCGGGATTCGAGCCCGCCGGCGCGTGATCGGCTGCGGGCGCCGCGCCGCGGCGTGTTCGACCGCAGCCGCTCGACGTTCAGGGGTAGTCTGGAACGACCAGCCGCTCGACCGCGGGCCGCGCGAACAGGAAGCCCTGCATGTAGCGCACGCCGGCCGCGGCCAGGGTGTCGTGCTCCGCCGGCGTCTCGATGCCCTCGGCCACCACGCGGATGCCGAGTTGCCGCGTCACCTGCAGGATGCCGCCGACGATGGCCTGGCGCACGGGGTCGGCATCGATGCCGCGCGTGAGTTCCATGTCGAGCTTGATCACGTGCGGCTGGAAGCCCACCAGCAGGTTCAGGCCGGCATAGCCCGCGCCGAAATCGTCGATCGCGGTGGTGAAGCCGCGCTGGCGGTAGTGGTCGAAGATGCGCTTGAGGTGCGCGGGATCGGCCACCTGTTCGGCCTCCGTCACCTCGAACATCAGTCGGCCGGGCGGCAGGGCCACGCGATGCGCCGCGGCCAGCGTGGCGCGGATGCAGGTTTCCGGCCGGTACACCGCGTTGGGCAGGAAGTTGATGCTCAGCAGGCAGTCCGGGATGTCGGCGAGGCCGAGCGCGGCCGCACGCTCGATGGCTTCGACCCGGCAGGCCTGGTCGAAGCGATAGCGGCTCGTCGCGTCGACCTTTTCCAGCACGCTGCCGGCGCTCGACCCGTCGCGGCCGCGCACCAGCGCCTCGTAGGCGAACACGCGCCGCTCCGCGAGGTCGAGGATCGGCTGGAACGCCATGGTGATGTCGAAGCCCGCCTCATCGTCCGCACGGCACGCCACGCACGCCGGCGGGCGGCCGGACGCCGATCCGGCACCGTGGCCGCCGGAGAACGTCGGTTGTGGCGCGGCGTGGTCCATCGGCAGGGCCTCGTCTTGCCGAGGGAGTGTGCCCGCCCGGTCGGTCCTCGCACGCCAGGCGAACGGATGTCCGCGCACCACACCCGCGGGTGCGTGTGCGGACCGGTGTGTCGGGCGTGAAGTCATTGCGACCTGCCGCCAGTCCGCGGCCTGCCGCGACGCACGTCAACCGGCGCGGAACACCGCCACCGTGATCTCCTCGCGATCCTGGCAAAGCTGCTTGGCGCGCACCACCCAGCCCGCATCGAGTGACTCGCGCAGCACCCCGAGGCAGCGTTGGGTCTCGTGCCAGCGCTTCGTCATCGGCAGGTTGCGCTTGGGTCTCTCCGCGCTTGTGGTCGTGATCGGCGCAGAGCCGCCAACGTCGACCGCGTCTATCGCATCCGAGGGCGGGTGAAAAAACGTCGGCAGACGGAAGGTGATGGCCTCATTGACTGGATCCCACGGTCCGCCCTTTCGGCCCCGCGGCATCACGGCAGCACCAATGGACTGACGCCTGGCGGGTTCGCGCCACGGCCTTGGGATGCGCGCAGGGCCGGCATCGGCCTGAGCCAGCGGCTTCGACGGGCCCGGCCTGGGCGCGGGACAGCTTCGGCCGGCGGGCCTCACCGTCCCAGATGCGGGGCGTGATCAGGAATTCCACCGAGTTGCGCGTCATGACCACGAGCCGGTTCATCCGGCCGCCGGCGCGGCACGTCCGGCCCGATCCCCTAGCCATTGTGGAGCAACGCATGCGTCGTTCATCTCGGACCGTTCTGCTCGGGATCCTGTTCTTGTTGGCGGGTGCGGCGTCTGCATGGGTGAGCACCGGGTCCGAAGACATCGGCGGAGCGTCTGTCGTGGGCGACGGTCCCCGCGCGGTCAAGGACTCGCGCAAAGGCGGGGTGATTGCGCCACCGGGCCCCTGTGACTGCCCGCCCGAAACGATCTGCCTGCCGCAACCACGAGTGGGCTTCGTCACGCCGCAGAGCGGCGCGACCTTCCAGCGTGGAACACGGGTCGATGTTGAAGTGTTCGGCTGCGATCTCGGGGGGACGGCAACGAAACCATCTCGACCATTGTGGCCTGTCCGGGTTACTCAGCCGGCTACTTTTCCCGCTCATTCAGTTTCATCCCGGCGGTGGCCGGCACCTGCACGCTCACCGCCTATGGCCCTGACTCCCCGATGTCCGCCGAGAAGTCGGCCAAGGTCGCGCCAGCCACGCTGACGATCTCGATCCTCGACAGCAATGCACCGCCGACGCTGGAGATCTTCAGCCCGGCTCCGCAGACGAACTTCGTTCCTCCGGCCAATGTCGAGATCGGTGCGCTCGCGACCGACCCGAACGGCACCGTGTCGATCGTCGAGTTCAGGGTCACCAACCGGGACACGGGCGCGATCATCTTCACCGGGTCCGATACGACATCGCCGTACACCGCGACGGCCAACGGTGTCGGCGTCGGTAACTACCGGATTCTCGCGCGGGCGATCGATAACGAAGGCGCGGCGACGGAATTGATCCGCGACTTCGGAGTGCGCAGCGAGAATCGGGCGCCGACCGTTTCCTGGGTGGCGCCGGCCGCCGGCACCGTCCTCGTACCCTCGGTCATCCGACTGCAAGCAAACGCCTCGGACCCCGATCCGACGGATGTGGTCACCGTGCAGTTCTTCGCGGATGGGCAGGCGATCAGTACCCAGTTGAATGCGCCCTATCGCTTCGACTGGTCGCCGCCGATCCCCACGCAACCGCGCACGTATCAGCTCACTGCGCGCGCCTCGGATGGGCGAAGCACAACAGTATCTGCGCCGGCCGTGTCGATCACGGTCACGGAGAACCGGGCGCCGACAGTGGCCTTGGCCGTCGACAACACCTGGCCAGCGCTGTCGCCCGGACAGGCCGTCCTGAACGCGACCGTGACCGAGCCCGACGGGCAAGCCATCAGTCGCGTGGAGTTCTACCGCGTGGTGGGCGGCACCGAGCAGCTCATCGGCACGGCCACCGCCCCGGCGCAGTCCAATCCGCCCGCGCAGCCGAGCCCGGTTCGCTACAGCGTGACGTGGGCGAATCCGCCGGTCGGCCCTCACACCCTGATCGCTCGCGCGCTCGACAGCGCGCCGACTCCGCGCCCAGGCACTTCGCCCACCGTGGCGTTGAACGTCGCGGCGAATCGCAGCCCGTCGGGGATTGCGATCAACAAGCCATTTCCGGGACAGAACTGCCCCAGCTCAGGCAGCTTCGAGTACGCCGGGAACATCCGCGTCGGTCCCGCGGCGGGACCATTGACGGTGGAGGCCAACGTGGCCGATCCGGATGGTGACCTGCGGCGGGTGGAGTTCTTCCAGTTCTCGCCGAACGTCATCACGCCGTCGACGTCCGGCAGTGAGGCACAACAGTTCGCGGCCATGATCATCGGAGCGCACGATGCATCGAACACGCGCCGAATCGCGACGGTTCATGCCGCCGCACCGGGGCAGACGGTCTTCAGCGCCAACCTGAACCTCACGGTCCTGCGAAACACGGCCTTCATGACCGGCATTTACGCGGTCGGCTTCGACAGCGGTGACCAGGCAATCAACGCCGCGCTCGCGACTACGCCCGATCCTCCGCTCGCGTTCATCGGGCCCTGTGCGACCTCCTGGACTTACTGGCGCTGGGCGCCGATCGCCTACAACCCCACGCTGGTGCCCCCCGGCATGGGCAACGCCTGCGGCTTCGATCCCGCCAACCCGGGACAATGCACAGGTCGTCCGCATCCTGTCCCCGGCCGAATCGAGGCCGAACGCTACAACGCCGGTGGCCAAGGGATCGGCTACTTCGAGATCGACCCGTACACCCGGGTCGGCGCGACAACGCCGCCGCGCCCTCGCACGGACGACGTGGACCTGCGCAACTGCGAGCGGACCGATCTGGATCCATCCTGTACCGTCGGTCGGATCAGGCCGGGTGAATGGCTGAGGTACACCCTGAACTTCACGCAAGGCGGACAGTACCGCCTCATCGCCTGCCTCAGCCCCTCCAACGGGCTCAGGCAGCCAGCCAGCACGGGGGAGGGCGAAAATCGTTTGAAGCTTGACGTGGAAACCATCGGCGAGGACGGTTGGGTCTATACGGCCCGCACCCTGGACATGACGTCAATCGCGCAGGCCGAGGCGACCGAGCGCGCGCAAATCGAGCGCGCCACTGCGAGCTCGCCTTGCGCGGGCAACCCCGAAATCCAGTACGGGATCGTGGGTGCGTTCCCGGCCGGATTCCGCACCGAAATGCGAGTGCGATTCCGAAACTCGGCTGTTGAGGCGAACAACAATCTCGACTGGTTCCAGCTCGATCTCGCCGGCCCCGAATCGCTGGCGGTTCGCTTCGAAACGCCCAGCAACGGCGACTCGGTCGCGGTCGGCACGACCGCGCGCCTCCCGCTGGTGGCGAACGTGACTTCCAACAATGGCAGCACGGCAGGAATCGCGGTCGACTTCCAGGTCCAGCGTCCGGGCTCTTCGGGCTTCGTGACGTTCCAGACGGCGGCGAGCGCGCCGTTCGTGGCGGATTTCCCGCCGGTCAGCGGTTCCGTGCCCGGATTCACCACGGCGGGCGACTATGTGTTCAAGGCGGTCGCGCGCGCCGGCCTGGTGTCCGCCGAAACGCTCGTCACCGTGACCGCATCGGCCAATCCGGCCAACCAGGCTCCGGTGGTGACTCTCGTGCCGCCGGCCAACGGCGGCATCGTGAACATCGGCAGCACCACGACGTTCGCCGTCGACGCGCGCGATCCGGATGGCACGGTGACGGAGGTCGAGTTCCTGCGCAACGGGGTCGCCTTCTCGCCGCGCCTGTTCGGCGTGCGTCAGGGCGCTACCGACCGCTACACCGCCAACTGGACGGCCGGCAACCAGCCGGAAACGTTCCGACTGTCGGCGCGCGCACTGGACAATCTCGGTGCGCCAGGGTCGCCCGTGATTGGCGCAGACATCGTCGTCGCCATTCCGGGAAGCGTACTGCCACAGGAGACGCCGGATTCTATTCCGTCGACCATCGCGCCTGAATCCGACGGCGTGGGCGCAACCGCCGGTACCTTCCGCGTCGACGAGAGTGGCGCTGCGACCTACACGATCCCGCTGGCGACGGTGCCCGGACGCGGTGGGGTCGCGCCTGAGCTGGCAGTGTCCTACTCGTCCCAGGGGGGGCTCGGCGTGCTCGGCCGCGGTTGGTCGGTGTCCGGTGCGTCGGCGATCATGCGTTGCCGGCAGACCCGTGAGAACGGCGATGCGGCTGCGGCGCTGTCGGGCAGCCCGCCGCTGTCGTTCGACCAGCATGACCGCTATTGCCTCGACGGACAGCGCTTGTTGCTGGTGTCCGGCGACTACGCCGGACCAACGGCGGAGTTCCGTACCGAGATCGATCAGTTCGCGCGCATCCGGGCCTACGACGTCGATCCGGCGATCGGCAACGGGTTCGACTACTTCGTGGTGCAGCGCAAGGATGGCACGACGGCCTGGTATGGCGACCGGATCGCGGTGACCGGTCTGCCGTTCCTGCCGTCGGCCACGCAGCCCATCATGCGTCCGGATGCCGCCCTGCGGCGCAACAACGGCAACAACGCGCCATTACCACAGCCCGACAATGAGCCGATCCTGATCTACGCGCTTGCGCGCAGCATGGACTCGTTCGGCAACTACGTCGACTACACCTATCGGACGAACCAAGCGATGGGTGAGCAGCTGCTGGAGCGCGTTCGCTACACGGGCAAGATGCGGCTGGAGGGGCAGTGCTTGCCGTCCAACAAGGGCTGCAACGGGCAAGCGACTCCGCCTGGCGACCAGGAACCCTTCGCCGAGGTGCAGTTCAACCTCATTCAGCTTCCGCCAGAAGAGCAGACGGTGGCCTGGCAAGCCGGTATGGCGATGCGGCGCATCCACTATCTGGACTCGATCACCTCGCGCTCGGGAAGCACCGACATCCGCCACTACCGTCTCGCCTACCAGATCAGCGGTTCGGGTTCCGGACACCGCCTGCTGACTTCGCTCACGGAGTGCAGCAATCGGCTCGGCAATGCGGTCTGCTATCGCCCCACGGTGTTCGCCTACACCCAGGCACAGTCGCGCTTCATCGGCAGCAGCGAAAGCGCCTTCCCGAACACGACTCAGTTCAAGTCGTCCAAGTTGGGTGATGTCGACGGCGACGGGGCGGCTGGATCTCGTTTGGTTCGACAACCAACCGGCGGAGCCCGGCCATTGCCCGGCCCGGTTTCCCGACCGGCACCCAGCGGATCTGGACGGAGTTCGGCGGGCTGGACGGCAACGGCAACCTTCGTTACGACCGTGGTGGCCAGCACCACGCCTGCAGCCTGCGGCCCTACTCGGAGAGTCTCGACGACGCTTGGTTCCTGGTGGACTACAACGGCGATGGTCGCGACGATCTGATGATCGCCGGCAACAACGGCGGGACGATCCGTTGGCGGGTCTATCCGTCGCGCGGCCGGGTCAGCGGCCAACAGGTCTTCAACCAGTCGATCGATCTGTTGTCGGACTGCGCGGGTGGGTCGGCCGATGCGGCCGGTTGCGTGCCCTTGCCCGGCAGCAACGAGACGCTGGCGCAGCTTGCCGACGTGAACGGCGACGGTCTGCCCGACGTGCTCTACGCGACGACGGCGAGCTCAAGCGAGTACGACGTCCTGAAAGTGAAGCTGATGGAGCGCGACGGGGCGGGCTACCGGTTCTCCGCGGCCTATCAGGCGCGGTTCGAGTGGGATGCGGGCGAGCAGTGCGGCAAGCCGATCGTGGACGATCCCAATCTGCCTCAGCGGCAGTTCCGTGGCTGCCGGTTCTCATTTTCGAGTTCCGACGCCCGCAGTGGGCGCTCGCCGCAGCCCATCGACCTCGATGCCGATGGGCGCGCCGATCTGCTGGTGGCAGTCCGCCAGACCTTCTCCGATCCGTGCACGGGGACGAGCTGCCTGCCACCGCCGCAGAGCCGGCCGATCGAGGCGGCGTTCTACGTCCCCGCATCCGCGGCCGACGCCGAGCGGCTGCGCGTGGTCGCTCCCGCGGTTCAAAGCGGCCTGCGGGTCGGGAACCGGCGCGATGTGCATTCGCTTCATCGCTACGGGCTGGTGGTCAGGGAGATCGTGCCGCCGCTGCCGGAACGCCGGCGCAGATCGTGTTCCGCAAGTACCTCGGGCGCGAAACCCAATCGACCGAGGGGTTCTCCTATTTCTTCGGCGGACCGACACCGGCCGACGTCAACGGCGACGGCCTGACCGATCTGCTCTGGCGCCAGGACGGCGAGAACGGTGATTCCCTGCTGATCGACATCAACTCGGGCGCCGGCATGCGCGTCGGCACCACGGTGTCGGGCATCACGGGCCGCAAGTTCATGCAGTTGGTGGACATCAACCAGGACGGCCGGACCGACATCGTCCATCCGACTGGAAGCGGCACGAGCGAGCGCTTCCGCGTCCGCATCGCCGGGCCGGATGGCGTTTATCCAGCTGTCTCCACGGTCCTTCCGGGTACCGACATCGGTGCGATCGATCCGCAGAGCTGGTTCAGCAACTTCACCGATCTCGATGGCGACGGTGGCGTCGACTTCGGCGCATGGCAGCTCGGTCGCGAGACCAGCAACTTCCGCCAGAGCCGCGGCCTGGCCCGCAACGGCGCATCCGGCGATCGGCACATCCCACGCGATCTGATCGCGCAGATCACCAACGGCTACGGTGCCGCGACGGTCGTGCAGTACGAGTCGCTCGCCAATGGAGCGGTCTATTGGCGCGACAGCGGCTCACGCAACGAACTGATCGCGCAACCCACCGACCGCGGCTCGCCCGTCCAGGACCTGCTGGCGTCGATGTACGTGGTCGCCTCGGTCGTCAGCGACGCCCCGGGCGTCGGGGCGCTCGATCGCAAGAGCCGGGTGGACTATCAGTACCGCGGTGCAAAAGTGCAGGGTGGCGGGCGCGGACTGCTCGGCTTCCGCGAAGTGCGCAGCATCGACGCGACTTCGCCAACGATCACGTGGTGACCATCACGCACTACGCGCAGCGGTTCCCCTTCATCGGTATGCCGGTCGAACGCGCAAACTGCGGGTCAGCGGCCCCTGGGTGCCGCCAGCCTGCCGGACCAGTGGTCCGGAAGCAGCCGGCAGCAACTGCTTCACCGCCGGGGAGGCGTCGAACAATCCGTTCTTCGCCGAACCCGTCGGCACGCTGCTGAGCTACTCGGCCAACCGGCTGGCGCGGCAGACCACCACGACGGGTATCGATGCTGCGCCTGTGCATGCCTTCATCGATCGCTCGTTCGAGGCCATGGGTCATCCCGAATCGGCCTCGGTCGCGACCCTGTCCGAGACCGTGTCCGCTTCCAGTACAACACGTTCGGCGATGCGACCGTGGTCGAAACGGCGATCGCGAACGGGGTGGCACACGGTTCGCTGGCGGCGCTGCGGACCCATGCGTCCAACCGCATGGCGGCGAACGATCCGCTGGGGCGCTGCGGCGGTGTGTGCCTGACCCGACTGGGAGACCGAGTCGCTGTTCAGCGCGGACACCCGTACTGGCGGCTGGTCGAGTGACCGAGTCGTCGGTCGAACACTGGCGCGGCACGCAGGGCCGGCCACGCCTCACGCGCTTCGAGTACGACATGACGGGCAGCACCCGCACGGGCGCGTTGCGCGTGGAGCGCATCCAGCCCGACGTCGTCCAACCAGGACCTGCGCACGGTGCGCATCCGCGACGACTACGGCAACGTCACGATGACGCTGTCCTGCAGCGGCGACGTTCCCGCCAGCGAATGTGACGACGCCGCCGACGCGAATGCGATGCGGCAGCGCCCTGCTGGCGCCGGCGATCTCGCCCTGGAGTCGGTGCGGCGCTTTGCCGAGACCGGCTATGACGCCAGTGGTCGATATGCCAACACGTCCCGTGCGCCGTACTTCACCACGGCAGGTGTGACGCAGGCCGTCAGGCTGACGACGCAGACCACCATCAGCCGCGACCTGCTCGGCAATCCGACGCGTACCGAGGGGCTCAACGGTCAGTGGGCCACGGCGGCGTTCGGCCCGCTCGGACGCCAGACCTTGAGCGAAGACGCCACGGGACGCGGCAAGCGCCACCGAATTCCACTGGTGCCATGGGGTCAATGGCGGCACCCGTGAGGCGGAATGCCCCACGGCAATCGGGGCCGTGTTCCGCCAGACCAGCTAGTGAGAGGTGGGCCGCGGTCGATTGCCTACTTCGACCGGCTGGGCCGCCAGGTGTTCACGATGGCGGAAATCGTTCAACCCTACGACACCGATGCCGCCAACGACTGGGTCGCGACCTGCACGACCTACGATGGTCGGGGCCGCACGGTGGCGGTGACCGAACCCTACTTCCTGGCGGGAACCGGCAGCTCGCTACCCGGCGCGCCTGCCGCTCACAACGGTTGCGCCGGCGCACCGTCGACCCGGACCAGCTACGACGTGCTGACCCGCCACGCAGATTCTGCTCCCGAACACACCCGGGAGCGCCGGCCGGCAGCTCGATGCTGTTCAACGGTCTCACCACCACGACCGAAACCCGGGTGGTCCGCGATTCGACCGGTGACGACCAGCCCGAGCCGGTCGTGATGACCGAGATCCGCGTCAGCGACGCCAGCGGCAAGGTGATCACCGTCACCGACGACGCGGGCATGCAGACCCAGTACGCCTACAACGAGATCGGCGACCTGGCGAGCGTGACGCGCGATGCCGGCCGCGGGGCGATCGTGTCGACCGTCAGCTACGATGCGCTGGGCCGCAAGACCACGCAGTCCGACCCGGACGCCGGCACGGTCAACACCTTCTACAACGCCGCCGGCGAGGTCATCTGCACGCGGGACGCCCGGGGCTTCGCCACGATCACCGATCGCGACGCGCTCGGCCGCACATGGCGCACACGGTCGTTCAACGGGCTGTGCAGCACCACGACGATCGCCGAAACCCGCACCGACGATCAGGTGCTCGCCATGCCGGCTCGGCACCGGCACGTCCCGCCGCGATCGATCTGATCACCTACGACCTCGCGACCAACGGCACCGGCCTCGCGCAGCGCAGCGTGCGCCGGCAGACCGTGGGCGACAGCTACGAGAGCGTGGATCGTTTCGAGCAGGTCACCGCCTACGAATCCTCGGTCGTCCGGACACCGTGACGACGATGGTGCGTCCGCCCGGTGCGGCGAACGACGAGGTCTACACCGCGTCGACCACCTATGACGCACTCGGACGGGTCGCCACGAGCACGGACGCCACCGTGGGCGGGTCGAGACATGTTACTCGGCGCACGGTTTCCTGCGTCGGGTCCGCGACGCGGCCAACCCAACGCAGCTCTACTGGGAACTGCAGGCCACGGATGCGCGTGGTCAGACGACCCTGGAGCGGCGCCATGGCAACGTGCGCCTGACGACGGCCCGAACGTACAACACGCTCACCGGCCGCTTGCAGGTGATCCGAAGCGGTCTCGCGAATGGCTCAGGCGGAGTCGATCCGACCAATGCCATCCAGAACCTCGGCTACGCCTTCGACGCCCAGGGCAACCTGCTCTCGCGCGAGGACCTGCGCGCGAACGTCCGCGAGACCTTCACCTATGACGATCTGAATCGGCTCGTCAGCGGCCGCTTGCGCCCGGCGAACAACAGCCTCGCGGCGCCGCTGACCACCATCAGCCTCGCGTACGACCGGCTGGGCAACATCTGCAGCAAGAACGGTCACGCCTACACCTATGCCGGGCGCGCCGGCTGCGGGACTGCCGGCGTGCCGGGCTCGGCCGACGGCACTGCTGCACGCAGCCCGCACGCGGTCACCCGTCGCGCGATGCAGACTGGGTTCGTCGACTACGCCTACGACGCGGCCGGTTACCAGACCGCCGCGACCGTGGCTGGCGGCGGTCCGGGTAGCCGCACGGTCCGCTACGATGCGGCCGGCAACGCCGACCGGATCGCGGCGGGGACAACGTCGACAACCCACTTCCGCTACGCCGCGGGCGGTCGCTACCTCCGGGTCGACAGCGAAGGCGGCAACACCACCATCACGCGCTATCTGGCGGGCGTGGAATGGCTGACCCGCAACGGCGCGGCGTTCGAGCGTCGACGCTACATCGGCGGCTTCCTGATCCTGACCGAAACCGGCACGACCGCGGCACCCACGCGTCAGTTCCGCTACGTGTTCACCGATCACCTCGGGTCGATGGACACCCTGGTCGACCAGAACGGCACGGTGATCGAGCGCTTCTCGTTCGACGCCCACGGCAGCCGCCGCTCCGCCGACGGCGCCAACGCATGGTCGGGATTGATCTCCAACTACACCGCTCCGACCACGCGCCGCGGCTTCACCGGCCACGAGCACGTCGACAGCGCCGGCATCGTGCACATGAACGGCCGCCTGTACGACGCCGCACTGGGCCGCATGCTGTCACCCGACCCGATCGTGCAGGAGCCGTTCAACGCGCAGAACCTGAACCGCTACACCTATGTGTTGAACAACCCGCTGAGCTACACCGACCCGTCGGGATTGAGCTTCGTCAAGAAATATTGGCGGCAGATCGCTTCGATCGCGATCAATATGTTTCTGCCGGGGGCTGGATGGTTCACGGGGATATTCGGACAAGGATTGGCCAATACCTTGGTGACCGGGTTCGTTTCCGGCGTGGTATCGAGCGGGAGCTTGCAGGGCGGATTGATCGGTGCATTCAGCGCCGGTGTTTTCCATGGAATCGGAAAGGAGTTCGCGTCGGTCAGCACCGGCAAAGGCACGGGCTTTTGGGGTAGCGGCTTGACGGGTGGCCAGTTCGCGGCCAAGGTCCTGACGCATGGCATTGCCGGTGGCGTGATGGGTACGCTCCAGGGAGGCAAGTTCGGACACGGTTTTGCGAGCGCTGGCGTCGCGCAGCTCTTGGCGCCCGGTGTCGACGGATTGGACAAGGAGAACGCCGGGTTCAGCCCGGTCCGAGTGGCTGCAGCGGCAATTGCCGGAGGCAGCGCCTCGGTGCTTAGCGGCGGAAAGTTCGCAAATGGGGCGGTGACGGCCGCGTTTGCCCGCGCGTTTAACGACGAGCGGGATTGGAAGGAGATTCGAGACCGTTACTATCGCGGCACTGGACACCACTGGGTTCCCGCTGGATCAATCTCCAAAATCGATCTCTCCGAGGACGCGTTTGACGTTTTCGGTGGCGAAACAAATGGGGTTCCGATAACTGATGGGTCTCACAAATGGGGCGAAGAGCACCTCAAGTATAATGATGCGGTTAGGGCGGAACTAAAGGCCTGGGCAGCGGATCGTGGTCTAGATCTCTCTCGACTCTCGCGTGGCAGTGCGCTCGATTTTGTGGCGCATATCAAGAGCAGTAGCCATCCTCACATTCAGCCGATGGTCCGTCGGATTGAGGCGTACACTGCGAACTTCAACGCAATGCCAAGCGCGAGGCGCGTGCTGGTCCGAAGCTTGGCCTGGCTGGGAGTCTACTCGGCTGCGCAAGACAATATATCGGTCGAGCGACTATGTTCTGTCCACCCAAGTCATGAGGCATGCTAGTTCATATGAGGCACAAGAGTTTTGTGTGGGCCGTGAGGTGTGTCGAGAAGGCTCTGTGTGATCTTGGACTAGTTGAGGATCCGTTGGGAAACGGAGACTTCTGCGTTGACAGTGACTTTCATGATCAGGAAATTCTGCGGATATGGTTCTATCTTGAATCGTACGGAGAGCGTGCCCATCGAGAGATTGTGCGCGTTCTCGATTCGCTGAGTAGCGACTGGTCGGCAGAGATCAGCTTTCTTCAGATTCATGGAATGCCGGAATTGCCGGTCATCGTTGTGCGAAAAGGCGAATCGTTTGATGCTCATGGCTTCGCAGATTTCGTTTCGCGGTACGGGCATCTCGCAGGCAGGCTGGATTCGTCACGTTTGCGGTAGCTGACTCTAGGGCAAGGGGTCGGGTCTTGCCCATTGCCTATCGCTAGGCGAGTCGCGCATAGGGAACGACGAGCGCAGCGAGTTTTGGGCAGCGGGGCAATCTGACTCTAGGTGCTTCCGCTGCACTCCACGAACCATGGAGCGGTGCACGCACCGCTCCATGGTTGAATTGGAAACCGCGTACCTGCTAGTAGAGATTGCCCAGCGAGATCACGGCGGGTTCCGGGCCGGTGCCGGCGGCCCCCCAGAAGCGTCACCAATGCGGCGCCCTTAGCGAGCGGCCAGCGCACCGCTTCGCCGCCCGGACCGCCGATCGCAAGCGTGGTTTGTGCCGCGCTCCCGGTCACATCGATCGACAGGAGTACGCGGTCGCTACCGACCACGTGCAGCGGTGTGCCGGCCACGGCGACCAGGCCCGTCGCGTCGCGCGTGGCGAGCAGGATGCCGGCGGCTCTGCGCTGCAGGCCGATCTCGATCACCTGTGGTGGCGCGTCGGGTGCGGTGGCAATGGCTTTCGCCAGCCACTGCATGGTGCCGAGGCGCTCGCCCAGGGACGAGGTGTTGATCGCCAGATGCTGGCGCGCGCTCGGTGCCGGCGGGAAGTACGAGCGCGAACGAGGACATCCGACGTCCCCCCGCCTTTGAGTAGCACCGCGATCTGGAGTCCAATCCCCCAGCGAGAGGAGATTGGACGTGAAGAAGCGCTTTTCCGAAGAGAAGATCATCGGCTTCCTGCGTGAGGCGGAGGCCGGAATGCCGGTCAAGGACCTGTGCCGGCGACACGGGTTCAGCGAAGCCTCGTTTTACCTGTGGCGCAGCAAGTTCGGGGGCATGGGCGTGTCGGACGCCAAGCGCCTGAAGGAGCTCGAGGCGGAGAACGCCCGGCTGAAGAAGCTGCTCGCCGAGCAGATCTTCGAGAACGACGTCATCAAGGACGTGCTGCGAAAAAAGCCCTGACCGCACCAGCGAAGCGTGAGCTGGTGCGGCTGATGATCGATCGGGGTCTGAGCGAGCGTCGGGCCTTGAGGGCCATCCGGATGAGCGCGAGCGCGTTTCGCTATGCGCCTCGGCCGGATCGCAACGTCGACCTGCGCGAGGAGATCGTGGCGCTCGCTCACCGGCACAAGCGGTACGGCGTCGGGATGATCCACCTGAAGCTGCGGCAGGCCGGATGGGGCGTGAACTACAAGCGGGTGGAGCGGCTGTACCGGCATGCCAGGCTGCAGGTTCGGCGCCGGAAGCGGAAGAAGGTGCCGATCGGCGAGCGCCAGCCGCTGCTGCGGCCAAGCTCGGCGAACCAGGTCTGGTCGATGGACTTCGTGTTCGACCGGTCGTCCGATGGGCGCGTGCTCAAGTGCCTGGTCGTGGTCGACGACGCCACCCACGAATCGATCGTGATCGAGGTGGAGCGGGCGATCTCGGGCCACGCCGTCGTGCGCGTGCTCGAACGCCTGGCCATCAGTCGAGGGCTGCCGCAAGTCATCCGAACCGACAACGGCAAGGAGTTCTGCGGCAAAGCCATGCTCGAATGGGCCCATCGACGCGGCGTGGCACTGCGGCTTATCGAACCGGGCAAGCCGAACCAGAACGCCTACGTCGAGAGCTTCAACGGCAGATTCCGGGACGAGTGCCTCAACGAGCACTGGTTCACCAGCCTGCTGCACGCCCGCGCCGTCATCGAAACCTGGCGACGCGACTACAACGAGGAACGACCCAAGAAGGCGCTCGGCGGGCTGACACCCGCAGCCTATGCCAAGCACTTGGCAGAGATCAGATAACCTACCCTCGGACTCTAGATCGGACCGCTACTCAAGGCGGGGGGACGTCGCATCCAACACATAGCCGCGAAGGGCGGCGAACGAGCGACGCCACGAACGAGGACATCCACCAAATGGCGTTCTTCCTGTACGCGCGCGCGCTGCAGCGGCTGACAGACCATCGGTCTGCGCCAGGCGCAGCCAACTAGTGGACCCCTAGGCCCCCGGGCTCCTACCACTGCATCTCGCGCTGCGTGCGTCGCGCGTTCCTGTGTGGCGAGGACGCACTGACAGGCCGCAGCTTCGAGCACCGCAAGCAGTGGGTCGAGGATCGGTTGCTCGAGCCGGCGGAGCTCTCCCGTGGGCGTCTACGCCTACGCGGTGATGAGCAACCCTCTGCATGTGGTCGTCTACGTCGATCCGTCGGCCACGCTCGCCTCGTCGCCCGACGAAGTCGCCCAACGGTGGGTCCGTCTCATGTCGGTGTGCGTGGGCGGCGAGAATGACAACGCGGCTTGCGAGTCGAGGGCGGCCGCGAAGGCTTGGAGTGCCGAGCGCATCGCCGTCCTGCGCGAGCGCCTGGGCATCCTGTCGTGGTTCGAGGCACGACGAGAACACGCATGACCGGTTGCCGTCAGCTGGCGAGTCCGCGGCGACAAGGCCGAAAAAGCCCTCAATCGCAACGATTTCGGGCTTGGCTTTCGCGTGCCGTAGCGCGTGGATCGTGGCGGGATAGAGCCGCGCTTCGATCTCGATGGTGTACAGGTCACTGATGCGCGTAGCGTTGGGCAAGGTGTGTTCACATGATGACTACCTTGCAGCCCACTCGTGTGACCAGGGGCCACTAGCCGCATGCTTGGCTCAGCGACGTTCTCGTGCGGCTGCTGACGAGCAAGGACAGCGACGTCGAGGCTCTGCTCCCGAACACACCGCGGCCTTTCGTGACGCAAGGCGACGGCCAGATTCGCGCGGGGTGGCGGGGCAGGGTGTGGTCACGGGACGCTGGCCATGCGTCCAGCGACGACACGCTCTACCCACGCGCAGCAGACCACGTGCGCGCGGCAAGGCGCTGTGCTCGCGCAACGCCAGCCGCTTCACCCAAAACCGTCCGCTTCGACGCCCGTGCCACTGTTCATCGTCATCGGCTGGGCGCGCGTGGCTGCGACTGCACGCGAACAATGGCATCGGTGTGGTCGCCCGACACTCGCGATCCTCCGCGCACTGTTGGCCTGCAAGTTCATTGCTGCGACGCTTGGTCGCCGGCGTCCGGCACGATGACCGCGGGTACTACTTTGCTCGCGACGTCTCCCACGACCAGCACGTTGGCGTCGGCAGCCAATCTCCAGACGGCGCCTTCGCCGGACGGTGGGCCGATCGACAGGAAGTCGCCGGCGTGATCGCGAGAGATGGCTACCGACCACACCACGACCTCGGTCGCCGGTTGCGGGAGCGGCATGGCGAAGGCTTCCATCCGCCCGCTTTGGTCACGGAGCACCAAACGATAGCCCTGCGGGTTGGGTGCCACACCGATCTCGACGACCTGCGGCGGCGCGGTCTGCGAGATGCCCGAAGCCCGCGCAACCCATCGCTCCTTGGGGTCGACCGACGCCGCTAGCAGTGACAGGTCGGTGGACACTAGTACCCGCCGCGTACTGCCTGCAACGAGCGTGGTGACGAGTGATGGGCCGCCGCGGGACTTCGGTGCCGGGCGGACGTCGTCTTCGCACTCGTCGCCGTCCCGGCCCCGACGCGGCCCATCGTTGCCGCCGTCGGGATGGTCGATGAGGTCGTCGTTCTCGTTCGGAATGCACTCGGTCGACGCGAGTGAGGGGTGCGCCACCAGGCCGCAACCGATGGCGAGAAGCAAACCGAAGGTCCACTGCTGGGATCGATTCATGGCACAGCTCCTTGATTTGGCATGACGGGTCGGCTGCCCGTTGGACGCCTCGAGCACCGCGAAGGTCAATGGTCGACTCGACCCAGCGACAACAGCGCGGGGTCGTCTCGATCGGTCGCGGCGGCAAACGTGACCGTCGACCGATCGGGTACGGACCAACGAAGCTGAGCGGCGCCCAAGCCGCCGAGCGCGATGCTCGCTTGGCCGTTGGCCGACGATCGCGACAGCGCGAAGAGTGCGTTCGTCCCTACCTGTGGAAGCGGTTGCGCACCACGAACAACGACACCGTCTGCGCCGCGCGCGACCAATACGACGCCGTCGCCCGTTCGGTCGAGCCCGATCTGCAGTACTTGGGGCATCGACAGCGTGTCGGTGACGGCCAGGTGTGCCAGCCACGTCACCGCAGTGATTTGCGGCTCGAGGGCGGCGAGATCGACGGCGAACAGCTCCTGGCCGCCGTCCGGCGGCAGGACCGAAAAGATTGCTTGCGGACCACCAATGCCCGGCGGATCGTGCGGCTGCGACTCCTCGCACTCGCCCGCCGTGTTGCCCGCGGGGTCGTACACGCCGTGCCCGGGCCCGAACCCTTCGACCAGCTCTTCCTGCTCGGCTGGTATGCATTCCTCCGTGCTGGCAATGGCGTTCGTGGCCACTGCGAGCATCGCGACAAACAGCATCGAAGCGGCGCGGAAGGGATCGTACATGGGCAAGTTCCTCAGTTGGCGTGTGGAAAGAGCGGGTGCATCGGAGCTTTCGCGGTCACGGTCGATGGAAAGAGCCGCCGGATGCCGGCGTGCCGGACGCCAGCGATTGGCGCAACGAGCGGCCCGCCTCGATCAGCGGGTCGCTTTTTGCGGTGTCGCGCCCCACGCGCGAGAGCGCGTCGTCGAGCCGTCCGACGTCGATCCGCGCATCGCCCAACGCGGCATCAACGACCGCGACGCCCACCGCGGCCTTGGCTGCGGTCGCGCCTTCGCGTCGGGACGAACGCGCCGCATCGACGATGGCGGCATAGTGCCGTCGTGCCGCTTCGAGGTCTCCGATTTGGTGCAGGACCTGCGCGGCCTGAAATGCCATCACCTGCGCGTTGGGGTGGCCGGCTCCCCAGCGCGCGACGGCGCGGGCGGCAACTTGCTCCGCATCACTCACCAGGGGCCCGGTTGGCACCTTGCGCCAGAATCTTCGAGCGCAGCAAGTTGTACTCCGCCATCAAAGTGCCGACGTCGTCCCGTCCGCGGCGTGCGAGGTAGATGTCGATCGCCATCTGATGCTCGGTCGCGGCTTCCGCATGGCGGCCCAGTGCGTCGAGCGTCGCCCCGAGCGCCGTGTGGATGCTGGCGACGTCGGTGGAGCCCTCGCCGAACATGTCGCGGGCAGCCGGCAGCGCATCTCGCATCTGCAGAAGCGATTCGTCGTGTTGCCCCGACTGTCGCAGGCTGTGGGCAAGCCCGAGCTTCGCATCGACGACGATGTTGACCGGTACGTCGGCTCGCGCTCGCGCTGCCGCGAGGGCGTCGCGCAGCACGACGACGGCGTCCTGTGGCCGGCCCAGCGTGCGCAGCGCGCCCGCGATCCGGGTTTCCAGGCGCAGCGTTCGTTCGGCCTGGCGTGGTCCCGTGGGCACATGACCGCGCAGGGCAACCCACATTGCCAGGGCCGCGTCGCGTTCGCCGATCTCGAACCGATACGCCGCCTGCTGCGACCGCAGCCAGAAGTCGAGGTCGGGGTCGGCAATGGCGGACGACTCGTGTGCCGCTTCGGCGACCGCGAGCAGCGCTGCACGCGTCGTGTTGTCGCGGGCATTGGCCGCGTCGCGGCCAGCGATCAAGGCAAGTTCCATCTGTTCGCGGGCGGTCGGTGGGCCGGCCCCGAGGGCCGCCCGACCGTACAGCGCGACGGCGCGCCCGAGCGCCTCCCGATGCCCGGTGGCCTGCGCGACATCGGCCAGCGCCACGGCCAGCCGGCCGAGGATCGCGGGATCATTGATCGAGCCCGCCTCGAGCCGCTGCAGGGCCGAATCGACCAATTCGCGACGGTCGATGGTGGGGCTGCCGGCGCGGCGCGGGTCGGCACGCTGGAAGGCGTCGACGAGGAACTCGGTGGTGGCGTCGGCGCGCTTCCGTTCGAGTTCGCTGCGCTGCTGCTCGTGGCGCGCGCGGTCGCGTTCGGCGCGCAGTTCGATCCCCTGCAGCGCGAGGCTCGCCGACAGCGCCGAAAGTGCGGCGAAGACCGTCGCGCCCGCCGCCAGCGGCACGCGATGACGCCAGGCCAGCTTGCGCGTGCGATACCAGAACGACTGGCCCGCCGCAGTGACCGGACGGCCTTCGAGCCAGCGGCCGAGGTCGGCGTCGAGGTCGTCGATCGAGTGGTAACGCTCGCTCGGGTCCTTGCGCAGGCAATGCAGCACGATGCGATCGAGGTCGCCGCCGAGCGTGCGCGCGAGCGCGCCGGCATCGCGAAACCCGCAGGCGCGGGCGTGCGCGAGCGCTGCATCGCGCGTGGTGGCGTCGGGACCGTGGGTGGCGGAGGCGATCGCCCGGCTCGGCGCCTGTGGCGCGGCGTCCTGGACGATGCGCGCCACGTCCGCGGGGCTGCGCGCGCCGTCGAGCGACAACGGCGGGCGCCCGGTGAGCGCCTCGTACAGCAGTGCGCCCACCCCGTATACGTCGACCGCAGTCGTCGGTACGCCGCCGGTGACCTGCTCGGGCGCTGCGCTGTGCGCAGTGAAGAAGCGCGCCGAGGCTTGAGTCGCGTCCGCACTGTCACCGGCCAACAGCTTGGCGATGCCAAAGTCGACGATGTGCGGTGCGCCCGTGGCGTCGAGCAGGACGTTGCTGGACTTGATGTCGCGGTGCAGGACCAGGCGCTGGTGGGCGTGCGACAGCGCGGCGCAGATCCGGCGGAATGCTTCGATGCGCGCACGCAAGGGCAGGCGCCGTTTCTTGAACGCGGTCAGCAACGGTTCGCCATCGACCCATTCCATGGCAAACCATGGACGTCCCTCGGCGGTTTCGCCGGCATCGATCAAACGCGCAATGCCGTGGTGCCGGATGGTGGCCAGCAGTGCTCGTTCGGCGCGCAGCCGGCGCGCCGACTCCGCATCGGGGAGCAGCGCATGCGAGATCTTCAGGGCGGCGCGCTGGGTTCCGCCGGCGAAGGCACGTTGCGCCAGGTAGACGCTGCCCATGCCCCCGTTGCCGGCCAGCGCAAGCAATGTCCAGCTGCCGTAGGCGTCGGGTGCTTCGCCGGCGACGGCGCCGATCCTCGCCGCCTCGAGCTGGAAGCCAGCAGTCCATTCCCCCGTCGTGGCGTGGTGTTCGAGCAGCTTTCGCAGCTCGACGCGCAGTTCGGCATCGTCCGTCTGCGCGTCGATCCACGCGCTGCGATCGGCTGCCGGTTGGCTGAGCGCGCTTTCGAACAAGCGCTGCAGGTCCTGCCAACGGGACGCGGCCGAGAGCGCCGCCATGCTCAGGCCACCCTCAGCGCATCGAGCCGGCTGGCGAGCCATGCGCGGGCGAAGCGCCATGTGCGGGTCGTGGTCGGGACCGAGCAGTCCAGCGCTTGGGCGGCTTCTTCGATGGTCATGCCCATGAAGAAGCGAAGCTCCACCAGCCGGGCTTGACGCTGGTCGATCGCTGCGAGGTCGTCGAGCGCGCGATCGATCAACAGCCAATCGTCGTCCCGCCCGGTGGCAGGGACGGCCTGGTCGGTGATGTCGTCGATCGACAGGAAGCGGAACATCGCGCCGCGCTTTTCGGCGTCGCGGCGGCGAACGTGGTCGATCAGCACGCGGCGGATCACGGTTGCCACGATGGCGAGGTAGTGCGAGCGATTTCGCCACTCGACGCGCGTCTGTTGCGACAAGCGGATCAGCGCTTCGTGGGCAAGTTCGGTGGCGCGCAGGGTCGGCGTGGAGCCGCTTCGATTGAGTTGCGCCTGGGCAATCGAGCGCACGAGCGGATAGACCGCGCGCGCGAGCGCGTCGGCCGCTTTCGCGTCGCCATCGTTCCAGCGCGACAACAGTGCCGTGATATCCGCGTCCATGGGGGCGTGCAGAGGGCCGCTTTTCCCGCCGTCGGGCCTGCGGATCGTACCGGAGTGCCGCCGTTTTGGGTGTGCGCCGGTTTGCGGCCCATGATCCGGGTACGAGCCTCTTTCCAGTGCCGTCCAAGGCTTGGGTCCGGGCGGGTGCGAGGGCCGTCACGGCCGGCTGCGGCGGGGCCTTTCAGTGCTTCGGGAGTGCCGCCAGCGTCACTTCCTCCCGGTCGTGATAGAGCTGCTTCGCGCGCAACCGCCAATCCTGGCCCAGCGCGTCTTCCAGTACCCCGAGGCAGCGCTGGGTCTCCAGCCAGCGCTTCTTCATCGGCAGCTTGAGGTTGAACACCGCCGCGCGGGCGGCGCCTTCGGTCAGCCAGTCGCGCATCAGCGCGGCCACGCGCGCGGGTTGTTCGACCATGTCGCAGACCACCCAGTCGACGCGCTGCCGCGGGCGGAAGCGGAAGCCGTCCTCGCGGCGATGCTCGACCTGGCCCGTGGCCATCAGCGCGTCGTCCATCGGGCCGTTGTCGACCGCGGTGACGCGCATGCCGCGCGCGACGAGCTGGAACGTCCAGCCGCCGGGCGAGGCGCCGAGGTCGACGGCGGTCATGCCGGGCCTGACGAGTCGGCGGCGGTCGGTGTCGTCGAGCAGGACGAGGAACGCTTCGTCGAGCTTCAGGGTCGAGCGGCTAGGCGCCTCGCGCGGGAACTTCAGGCGCGGGATGCCCTGTGGCCACGGGGCGGCGCTGCGCACGTCGGCCAGCGCGAGTAGCAGGTCGTTGCCGCCGCGCAGCACGAGGTGTGCGCGCCACGGCGCTGCGGGATCCACCAGCGTGCGCTTGCGCAGCGCGGGGATCGCGGCGGCCTCGAGCGCGCGCGCCAGGCCGCGCAGTTCGGCTCCGGCCTCGCTGTCGGGTGCTTCGACCCAGCAGTCCATGACGCGGATGCCGGCCTTCGCCAGCGCGTCGATCGGCGGTCCGAGGCGGTCCTTCGCGTCGAGCGCCGAGAACGATTCGAGCAGCGCCAGAGACTGGCGGGCGAACACGAGCTCGCTGGCCGCGGGCGCGGCGCCGGCTGGCGCACCGTCGGCCGGCGCGACTTCGACCAGCGCGGCGCCGCGTTCGGCGCGGGCGAACAACGAACGCCCCTGGTGCGCGGCGGCGGCGATCGCTTCCTCGGCGCATTCTGGTTCGAAGCCGCTGCGGCAGTGGAACAGGAACGCACGGCCAGGCGAGGTGTCGTTGGTGGGCATCAGGTCATCTTGCCGCAGCGCGACAGCGAACGCACATTACGTTCACGCGCGATCGCCGACCGTTGTGAGGTGGGGAAGATGCGCACGCCGCCATCGAGCGCTGGCATACTCCCCCAATGGGGCTGGCCGCCGTCACGGCGGTTCGGGCCGGCGGGCAGGGCATCCGGGCCGGATCGAAGCGGCTCGGGGATGCACGGGCGCGAGCCACCTCGACCCTGCACCGTGGCGATGGACCGGACGCCGAGATCCGGTCGGTGACTTCTACGGCGAGGATCGACCCGATGACCACGAACAGGACCATGGCATTTGCCGCGCTGCTGGCGGCCGCATCGGCCGCGCAGGCCGCCACTGCGGAAGACGCGGCGAAGGCGCCCGCGCCCGCTGAGCAGGCGACTGCCGGCATTCGCGTCTACATCGACCCGGCGACGGGCAAGTTCAGCGAAAAGCCGGTGACCGACGAGCAGCGGCGCGCGGCGGAAGCGGGCATCGTCAGCGGCCCGCTGGCGCCGATGGTCGAGACGCGCCATCCCGACGGCACAGTGCAGGTCGACCTCAACGGTCATTTCGAGATGGCCAACATGGCCGTCGTGGGTCCCGACGGCAAGCTGATGCGGGTCTGCGACGACGCGGCGCACGCCGCCAAGGGCAAACACTTCCACCCGGTCGCCGCCGCCGCGCAGCGCGAAGAACGTTGAGGAGCGGCGCCATGAAGATGAAGATCGGCGCCGCCCTCGCGGCCCTTTGCATCGCCGGATCGGCTTCCGCGGCCACCATCACGATCGTCAACAACGACGGCCCCGGCGAGGGTTTCAACGACCCCACGCCGGTTGCCCCGCTGGCGTCCAACCCGGGCACCACGCTCGGCGCCCAGCGACTGTTCGTGTTCCAGACCGCTGCCAACCAATGGGGCGCGCGGCTGAACAGCAGCGTCGAGATCCGGGTGCGCGCTGCGTTCAACCCGTTGACGTGCAGCGGGACCAGCGCGGTGCTCGGCTCGGCCGGAGCGGTGTCGGTGTTCCGCGATTTTCCGAACGCGCCGCGTCCGCAAACGTGGTATTCGGTGGCGCTCGCCAATGCCATCTCGGGCACCGACCTCAACGGCACCGGAGCCAGCCAAGAGGAGATCAACTCCCAGTTCAATGTCGACATCGACAACGGCACCTGCCTGACCGGCGTCGCCGGCTGGTACTACGGCACCAACCCAACCCTCGATCCGCCGCCGGCCAATCGGACGGCGCTGCTGCCGGTGGTGTTCCACGAACTCGCGCACGGACTCGGTTTCCAGACCTTCACGTCGACCACCAGCGGCGCACTGTTCAACGGTTTCCCGGATGCCTGGACCCGTTTCCTCGCCGACGCACCGACGCAGACCACCTGGCTGGCGATGACCAGCGACGCGCAGCGGCAGGCATCGGCCATCAGCGATCCGAACCTCGTCTGGGTCGGGCCCAACGTGACCGCCGACAAGGGATTGTTCCTGGGCGCCTCCCCGGCGTTCATCGTCAACAGTCCGGCGAACATCGCGGGTTCCTTCGCGGCGCAGGCGGCATCGTTCGGGCCTGCAGTGCCGGCCGGTGGGGTGAGCGGTGAGATCGTGGCCGCACTGCCTGAATTGGCGTGCACGGCGCTGACCAATCCGTCGGCGGTCGCCGGCAAGATCGCGCTGGTCGACCGCGGCACCTGCAACTTCACGGCCAAGGTCGCCAATGCCCAGGCGGCCGGTGCGATCGCCGTCGTGGTCGCCAACAACGCCGCCACGGGGTTGCCGGGGATGGGTGGATCCGATCCGACGATCACCATCCCATCCTATGGCGTTTCGCAGGCGCTGGGAACGAGCATCCGCGGCGCGCTCGCGGGCGGCACCGTCAACGGCACGCTCGGCTTCAGCGCCGAATTGGCGGGGACCAACCGCGGCTTCGTGCGCATGAATGCGCCCAACCCGGTGCAGCCGGGGTCGTCGGTCTCGCACTTCACCAGCGACGCGTTCCCGAATCTGTTGATGGAGCCTTCGTTGACCGGCACGATCTTCGACCAGGTCGACCTGACGATCGCCCTGTTCCGCGACCTCGGCTGGACCGATACCGCACCGCCGGGCAACTACGTGTTCGGCGACGGCTTCGAACCCTGACCGACCGCGGGTCCGGATGCCCGCTCCAGCGTGGGGCGCCGCAAGGCGCCCTTCGTCTTTCAGCGGGCCTGTGCGCGGCGTCGCGGGGCCGCCCGCGCCGCGACGGTGCTTGCCTCAGTAGGCAGTCCCGCCGCTCGCCGCATACATCGCCAGCACCTCGCGCGCGGCCTCGCGCTGGATGTCGCGGCGCACCTCGATGCCGCGGCGGGCAAGTTCGCCGACCCAGTCGGCGGGCAGCGGGCCTTCGTCGAACTCGGTGAGCTCCTCGACGTCCTCGGCGCGGGCGCCGATCAGCAGGCGGCGCACGCCGCTCCATACGGTGGCGCCGAAGCACTGGCAGCAGGGCTGGCTGCTGGTGGCGAGGGTGAAGGCGTGGCCGTCGTCGAGGTCGAGCCGGAAGCGCTGCAGGCGGTGCTGCGCGGTCATGAAGGCCATCATCTCGGCGTGCGCGACCGAGCACGACAGCGGCACGACGCGATTGACGCCGACGCTGACCAGGCGGCCGGTTTCGCTGAAAATCGCTGCGCCGAACGGGCCGCCCGTGCGGCGGTCCACGTTGATCCGTGACAATCGGATCGCCAGCGCCATCTTCGACTCGTCGTCCGCGCAGACGAGGTCGGGCTCCACCGCCTGGTGGATCCACGGCGGCAGCGTGAGGTGCACCTGGGCGTAGAGCATGGATGCGGCGAGGGCGGCAGGATCAGGTGTCATTGTAGGCGCGATGCGAGCTGTTGTAGGAGCCCGCTTGCGGGCGACCGCGGCATGTCGATCCTGCTGCGATGCGCGAGGTGGCGGTCGCGCGCAAGCGCGCTCCTACGAAAAGCGCAGGCTGTCGTAGGAGCCCGCTTGCGGGCGACCGCGGCATGTCGATCTTGCCGCGACGTGCGAGGTGGCGGTCGCGCGCAAGCGCGCTCCTACGCAAGGCGCAGGCTGTCGTAGGAGCCCGCTTGCGGGCGACCGCGGCATCGTGATCTGGCCGCAAGGTGCGAGGTGGCGGTCGCGCGCAAGCGCGCTCCTACGCGAGGTGCAGGCCGTCGTAGGAGCCCGCTTGCGGGCGACCGCGGCATGTCGATCCTGCCGCGATGTGCGAGGTGGCGGTCGCGCGCAAGCGCGCTCCTACGCGAGGTGCAGGCTCTCGTAGGAGCCCGCTTGCGGGCGACCGCGGCATGTCGATCCTGCCGCGATGTGTGAGGTGGCGGTCGCGCGCAAGCGCGCTCCTACGCGAGATGCAGGCTGTCGTAGGAGCCCGCTTGCGGGCGATCGCAGCGTGTCGACCTTGCGGCGACATGCGAGGTGGCGGTCGCGCGCAAGCGCGCTCCTACGCGAGATGCAGGCTGTCGTAGGAGCCCGCTTGCGGGCGATCGCGGCATCGTGATCTGGCCGCAAGGTGCGAGGTGGCGGTCGCGCGCGAGCGCGCTCCTACAATGGGGGTTTAGCCGCCTCGCAGGCGCCCTCGACGCAGGTGCAGGCGGTGATTTCGGGGAAGCCGCAGATCGACGACAGGCCCTGTTCGCGGCACTGGCGTTGCACGCCTTCGGGATCCACCGGCTGGTCCCGGTGCACGCAGGCCGGGTAGTAGCCGCAGCAGTTGCCGACGTCCTTCACCACGCAGTCGGCGTCGCGCGTGCAGCGCTTGGGCGCGTCCGACGCCGGTGCGCTCTGAGCCTCCGGTGCCGCCGCGGGTCCACGCGCGCCGGTGCAGGCGACGGTCGCGAACATCAGCAGGGCGAGGGCGAAGCGCGCCAACCGGGACGGGCGGCGACATGGAGTCGGCAAATGCACGGCGATCACGCTCCGGCAAGGGGCCCCACCACGATATCGCACCGGCCGAGGTTGCAGCCGATGCCTCGCGGGCGCGATGATGCGGAGGCTCCCGCCCGGTGGCCCCCATGACCGCATCGCACGACAAGGACGGCGCCGCACCGCCCGGCGATCCGGTCCCGTCCGCCGGACCGGCTACCGACCCGGCGGCCGCGACTCGGCTTGCGCCGGGGGCACTGGACGCGACCGCGGCACCGCCGCCGGGTAGCGCGCCGGCCACGCCGTCGCCGGCGCCCGCATCGGCCCCGCTGCCGGACTTCTCCCTGATCGGCCGCCGGCTCGGGCCGTACCGCATCACCGCGCAGCTCGGCGCCGGCGGCATGGGTGCGGTCTACCTCGCCGACCAGTTGGAGCCGGTGCGCCGCCAGGTCGCGCTGAAGGTGATCAAGGCGGGCATGGACAGCGAGGACATCCTCGACCGCTTCCCGCAGCGAACGCGCGCTGTTGGCGCGCATGCAGCATCCGAACATCGCGCAGGTGCTGGACGTCGGCGCCACCGAGGAGGGCCGGCTGTTCTTCGCCATGGAGTACGTGCCGGGCCTGCCGCTGGTCGAGTTCTGCGACCGCCGCGGCATGGACCTCGCGCACCGGCTCGAACTGTTCCTGCAGGTCTGCGAGGGCGTCCAGCACGCGCACCAAAAGGGCGTCATCCACCGCGACCTCAAGCCGGGCAACCTGCTGGTCGCCGATTACCAGGGCCAGATGCTGGTCAAGGTGATCGATTTCGGCATCGCCAAGAGCCTCGACGCGCGCGGGCGCCCCGAGACCGGCTCGACGATGGCCGGCGTGCCGATCGGCACGCCCGCATACATGAGTCCGGAACAGGCGGTGGGCGACCCGGAGGCGATCGACACCCGCACCGACGTCTATTCGCTGGGCGTCGTGCTGTACAAACTCGTCACCGGCGAACAGCCGATCGCCAGCGAAGTGCTGGCGCGCACTACCGAGCTCGAACTGCCGCGCGTGCTGCGGGAGGCCGAGATCCCGGCGCCGAGCCGCCGCGTGGCGACCATGGGTCGCGACGGTCGCACCGAGTGGAAGCGCGCGATGGCGACCGATCCGGTCGCGCACGCGCGCCGGCTGCGCGGCGAGATGGACTGGATCACGCTGCGCGCGCTGGAGCGCGAGCGCGACCGCCGCTACGCGTCGGTGTCGGAGTTCGCGGCCGACATCCGCCGCTTCCTCGCCGGCGAGCCGGTGCTGGCGGGGCCGCCGAGCCAGTCGTATCGCATCCGCAAGTTCATCGCCCGCAATCGGATCGCGGTGGGCGCTGCCGCGGCGGTGCTGGTGGCGCTGGTGCTGGGCGTGATCGGCACCACCTGGATGGCGGTCGAAGCGCGCGCCCAGCGCGAGCGCGCCGAGGCGGCGCTGGCCGATGCGCAGGCCCAGCGCGACCGCGCGGAGGCGGAAGGCGCGCGGGCGCGCGCGGCGCAGTCCTTCA
>JAZKJV010011065.1:0-36075 GCA_037367405.1 Ottelia alismoides
TTTGACCGTGAGAATCGCGAGAAGGATGGCAAGCTTGAGGATACCCCTATTGTTAAACCCTGTGCGCCTCTTGCTCACCACGATGAGCTTGGCCCAATCAATTACGCACCGGGTGGGGGGGGCGGTATCGTATTTGATTTTTCTTCCAGTATCGAAGCGCCTGAATCGATGGAGCGGTTGATTCCAAACGTTTACCGAATTGCCCATGATCTAGGACTAGGAAAATTGACATTTTGCTACCGAGCGACGCCCGGCTACACGGACCTGGAGGCCATTACCTATTTCGGAATTACCCTCTATGCGCAGTTCGATACGAGGCCTGTCTTTACCCGTACATTTCGCATCCCGCACCAACGAATTGCATTCGAAGATCTTGAGGATAAGACCCGACTAGCCAAGTATCACTCCGACTTCTACCAGGTTTGGAACAGCTCCGGTCGCAAGTCTTTCGCGAGCGACTCCAGTTCAGTGGACGGCTTTGTGGATTACATTGAGGAGTATTACCAAAAGTTCGGAGATCAGCATAAAGGCTTGTCATTCGAGCAACATTTAGCAACCGCTGAGAAGAACCGGGCGGAGATGAACAGCTGGTTTGCAAAAAGCAGGGATATGAAGCGCATTCAACTGAATCGCAGTCTGCTGAAGCTTTTTGACGAGCGTCGTAGGGAATTCTCCCGCCAATTGGCAAAACAGCTGTCCGAGAACGCCCCGCCGTTCAACGATTATGGCCGACAGCTGACGGGAGCAAAAGAGTTGGCGCGCGTGTTCTTTGTCTTGGGTTATCCAAAAAGCACTCGAGGCTTTGTTGACGAGATCAAGAACCGCGATAAGAGGAAGAAGTCCAATCCAAAACTGCAAGGGCCTGAGCAGATCACGCTTCTAGAGCTTCTATATGGACTGACCGATGAGCATTCCATGCCACTGGAGATAGCGCGGTTTTCGGAGGTTCCGAGCCGGATTTACAAAGTGATTCCTTCCGTTACGGAGCAGGAGCTAATGACCGAATATGATGAGCAAGCGTACTATCAGAAGTTTCCGCCCGTCCCGCTTCCGTCTATGGTTTCCATGCTCGAGCAAAATGCACGCGCTTCAAAAGCTTTGGAAACGTTTCTAGCTCAACAACGATTGCCGCAGAGTGGAATCGCGACAGAACAGCACCCGATCCTAGACGGTACGCTCGCTCGGTTGCAGGCGTTTTCCTATGTCTCGGAGACTCAAGCCGAGGAGGATTTTGCGGGGCTGTGACAGCGAGCTGGCCTGGAGCCGTTAGCCTAAAGTAGACTGGCACGGCATGAACAGCCCAAAAGCTCTTTTCGAACCACTCAAAATCCAATCCGTAGAGTTTCCAAATCGCATCTGGGTGTCTCCCATGTGCCAATACTCTAGCGAAGACGGCCATCCCACCGATTGGCACCTGGTGCATCTGGGAAGCCGCGCGGTAGGTGGCGCGGGGTTGATCATTGTCGAAGCCACAGCGGTGTCGCCCGAGGGAAGAATCTCTCCCCAAGACAGCGGCATCTGGAATGATGCTCATGTCGCTAGCTTCAAAAGAATTACCTCGTTCTTGCGGGCGCACGGAGCGGTGGCAGGAATTCAACTCGCGCATGCCGGACGCAAAGCTTCCACGGCCGCTCCTTGGCTTGGCCGCGGCGAAGTGCCTGCTGACAAAGGTGGCTGGGAAGTGGTCGCTCCCAGTGCCATCGCTTTTTCGGCGAATTACCCGCGTCCCCGGGCGATGAATGACATCGATATTCAAAAAGTGGTCAGCGATTTTCGATCCGCTACGCGCCGAGCTAGTGACGCTGGGTTTCAAGTGGTGGAACTGCACATGGCCCACGGCTATTTGCTGCATGAGTTTTTATCGCCGATCTCTAATCACCGAAACGACAGTTATGGCGGGAGCCTGGAGAACCGGATGCGCCTGCCTTTGCAAGTAGCCCGCGCCGTGCGCTCGGAGTGGCCCAGAAACTTGCCCCTTTTTGCAAGAATCTCCGCGACAGACTGGGCTAGTGACAAGGACCAACCCTCGTGGACGTTGGAAGAATCGCTTGTGCTGTGTAAAGAGCTCAAATCCATTGGAATCGATCTCATCGATTGTTCAACAGGTGGAACGCTGGAGAAAACTGATATTCCGGTGGCGCCGGGTTACCAGGTACCCTTTGCGGCTGCTATCCGAAAAGAAGTAGGTATTCTCACGGCGGCGGTAGGGCTTATCACGCAGGCCGATCAAGCTAACGCTATTCTCGTCGACAAAAAGGCGGATGCCATTTTCATGGCGCGTGAGTTTCTACGCAACCCCTATTGGCCACGCATCACCGCACGCCAGTGGCAGCTGCCGATTCACACACCCGTACAGTACGAGCGCGCGTAGCTGCCTCTTGCCTTCTTTTCATCGCGTAAAAAGAGAACTCAACCGGCTCTTCGTTCTTCTCACAGACGATCCTTGTGTGGTATCGACTCTGCTCCCGAGGAGAGTCGACATGCAACAATGTGCCGGTTTGATGTGTCTGGTTTTAGTCTTCTTCGGTTCGTCCATTTTTGGAGATGAAGAGGCGAGATGGAATGAGGAACTTCGCACCTTGGTGGGTACCATGGCAATCCGCGATCCCCGAAGCTTGGATGAGTTTGAACGCGAAGACTTGGCGCTTTCGTTTCACGACCGGGAGCGGGTGTTGGTGGCTAGACGAGAAATCAGTACCGATGACGTGCATAGGATTGCTCGCGAGTTTCAGTTTGGTCCAGCTCGGGTGAAAGCCTGGGGGCTATACATGGTGGCGCGCAGTGTTTTCTATCGCTATGCGCTTTTAGCGAGTCCCGAGCGTCGCTGTAGCGGAGATATATTTCCCGGCTATGGCGATCCTCTTCCGCCCGACTTTAAATCCCCTTTAGACGACGATTTATAGGCTATTCCTTAACAGCGACGTCCATTGGTAAGCTTTCCTAGTGTTATGATGTTTCGTAATCATGGCCAAAAAAACGTCCCGCTCGGCAAAGACAGCAACTAGGTTGGTGGAGTACCGACAGAAACGGCGTTTTGCCAAAACCCCTGAGCCTGTAGGCAAAGCATCGCGCCGCTCTTCAAAATCTGACGCACTTCAATTTGTCGTTCATCTGCACGATGCTTCTCGCCTGCATTTCGATTTGCGCCTGGAACTTGGCGGCGTGCTGAAATGTTGGGCCGTACCGAAGGGCCCCAGTCTCAACCCCACCGAACAACGGCTTGCCGTGCACGTAGAGGATCACCCGCTGGAGTACGGAATGTTTGAAGGAGTGATCCCAGAAGGCAACTACGGTGCCGGCCCCGTTTTGGTTTGGGACCGGGGAACCTACCGCGAGCGGCGGTCGCACAGCCGCGTGGAGAGCGAGACCGCTCTGAAAAAGGGCCTCGCTAAGGGGCATATTACGTTTGTGTTGCAGGGGCACAAGCTGCAAGGCGAGTTTGCATTAGTTCGGTTACGTAACACGCGCAATTGGCTGCTAATAAAAAAAGGCGACGCCTATTCCACTTACAAATCGGTCGTTTGGGATCACCGTTCCGTTGTTTCCTCAAAGTCGCTCGCAAGCATGCACGACGGCAGATCGATAGGTGCGGGAGATGCTGAACAGCCGGCCCCGGATCGTGTGCGTTTGACGGTCCCGGTGACCAAGCGCGAGCGGCCGGCTTCGCCAGCGTGGATCGTGCATCAGTTGGAAGTGGAATAAGAGTACTGGCCGAGCTGCAAATTCACGGTACAAAAAAAGCGTTCGGCTGCTTTCAAACGCGCGTAAGGATGTATCTAGGGAATACCCTGCAATAGTGGCAGCGCTGAAGAGGCAGCGCGTGTCGCTGGTGCTCGACGCAGAGATTGTTTCAGATACGAACTCCGGACGCTTGAGCGTGATTGATCTTCTTTGGATAGGTGACAAAGATCTTCGAAGTCTTCGGTTGGAAGCACGCTTGAAAAAGCTCGCGGCCTTGAAGTGGAATCCCCCTGTACATGGAGCCGCTTTATACAAAGCAAAGCAACTGCGATCGAAATCCCCAAGCCCGCGGCCAAGTGATCCTTGGCTCGCTCGGCGTAAAAGTTCAATCTATACAGGCACTGTTTGCCCCGACTGGGTGCAATCGCGTCGTGGAGGTGGTGTTGCTTCACGCGTGGTGGTCACCCACCCAACTAAAAAACTTTGGCCTCAAGACGGCTACACTAAAAAAGATCTCGTAGATTACTACGAGTGGGTAGCGCCATGGCTTCTGCCTTACTTGCGCGATCGGCCACTTTCCTTGCATCGCTATCCCAATGGGATAGCGGCTGCGGGCTTTTTCCAGAAAGACCTCACCGGGTATTTTCCGCAGGGAGTGGAAACATTTGCACACTTTTCTGAGTCGTCCGGCCGCACTATCCACTACGCGCTTTGCCAACAGCCGGCCACACTAAAGTACCTGGCCAACTTGGCTTGCATTGAAATCCACCCGTGGCTTGCGCGCGTACCCAGGATTAATGAGGCAGACTTTTGCGTGATCGACTTGGATCCGGATGGGAATGATTTCGCCGAAGTAGTAGAGATTGCATTCGCGTACAAAAAGCTTTTCGAAAAGTTAGAAATAAATTGCTTCTGTAAAACTTCAGGCGCAACCGGCCTACACTTGTACATTCCGTGGAAAGCAAAAGTGTCGTTTGATCAATCGCGCGCGTTTGCGCTGGCAGCGAGCGAGCACATTCTGGCCCAGTTTCCTAAAACAACAAGCATGGACCGCAGCCCCGCCAAACGCCGTGGCCAAATTTATCTCGACTGCTATCAGAATTCCCGCGGCCAAACCATAGTGGCTCCGTACTCAGTGCGACCGCTTGCCGGGGCGCCGGTTTCCACTCCGCTCAAGTGGAGTGAATTGAAACCATCGCTGCGGCCTTCGCAGTTCACGATAAAAAACACTACCCACTCGTCTTAAGAAGCACGGCGACCCCTGGTCCGAGATGAGTTCAAGCGGAAATGACCTGCGTAAGTGCCTGAAACGGCTGAAATAAGTATGCGGCATTAACGCTGCGCGCCAATTGTTCCGAAAGGGAACCAGAGGTTGCTGTATGCCAGCCAAAGGTGCAAAAGCTGCGAAAGCCAAGAAAGCCGCGAAGACAGATCCGTTTAAGACACGGGCGGCAAAAGTTCCCGAATCCAAGGCCAACGACACCGTCACTGCTCCGGCGGAAGTGGTGGAAGCGATCGACGCATTCCGTGAATGCCAGGAGCAGGCAAAGCATTTCGAGGGCGAAGCGACTCTATATAAAGACACTATTCTGAATTTCGCCGAGCAAGAGTACACCAAGCGCCTGCTGGCGGGAGTTCCCAAATCGTTCAAGATCATGGGTGACGAAACGATGGTGACGTACATCGTTTCGGATTCCAGCGCGGGACTTACCGAAGAGGACGTCGCTGAAATCGAAGAGCGTTGGGGGCGTGCGGCCGCAGAAGAACTTGTGGTGCGCGACTACGCCAGTATTCGTTTTGACGCTGATGTGCTAGCGGCAAACTACGATCAAGTTGTGGAAGCGCTCCAAGTGCTTCCCAAGAACGTTCTGTCTAAACTTTTCAAACCAATGTTGCTCAAAGCCAAGCCCGGCGCGGCCGAAGCCGCTAAGAGGCATGCTAAATCCGCGTCGGAACTGCGCAGTTTGTTAAAGGCACTGCGGATTAAGAACTACATCAAGTAGGTTGCAACTTAAGCCCGGCCGCCTATATTTGGCGCCATGGCTTTGCCGGGAATATTCGAGCACACACTGTTTTCGGGACCCTTGATGCGTTACCCGTCCAGATACATTTCTGCTCCCCACCCGAAGTCAGAAATTCGTCCCAGCCGCGAATCGTTGCATCGAGCTCTGCTATCTGGGTGGGTGGGACAAATGAAAGTGCACGGGCACCGCGCGCAGATCCATTTGCATGCGGACGCGAACATTGCGCCACTTGCATTCAACAGAAAAGGCGCTTTGCACAAGCTGGCACTGCCCGCAGACATAGTCGCCGAACTTCGTCGACTTATTCCACTGGAGCAGGGCTGGACGGCGCTCGACGGCGAGTGGCTCAAGCCTAAGCAACATTTTTACTTGTTCGATATCCTAAAAAAAGACGGGCATGAGCTGGATGGCCTTACGTATCCCGAGCGCTATGCCTTGTTGCCTCGAGACTTCATCTCTCCCAGAGTGACGCTTTTGCCTTTACTCACCAGCGTCGAAAAATGCATGAAAGTGCTTGAGACGGACAGTGAGCACATAGAGGGCTTAGTCTTTAAGTCTCTAAAAACAGTTGGCTTCTCCGATACATCGATTTTGCGATGTCGCAAGCGTTCACATAAGTAAAAAACCCCGCCTGTCTCGACGACAGACGGGGCAATAGAGTCTCTTGGCCGTTTACTGGCTCCTAGTTAACGGGAAACCCACGTTTGCGCAGGAGCGCTTTGGTATCCACGTCTCTTCCGCGGAACCGACGGAAACCTTCCGCCGGATCGACGGTGTCTCCCACAGAGAAGATGTTCTCAATGAGCGACTTGGCTGCATCTTTGTCGTAGTAACCGCCGGCCGCTTCCTGGAAACGTTCAGCGGCATCGGCGGTCAACGAGTCGGACCACAAGTAACTGTAGTAACCCGATTCGTAGCCTCCGCTGAACACGTGCAAGAAGTGCGGCAAGCGGTGGCGCATGACAATCTGTTTGGGCATGCCCAAAGCCGCCAGCGTTTCTTTTTCAAACGTGCGAGCGTTTACCGGTTTGGTGTTCAAGTGAAGTTTTAGATCCACAAGAGCCGCGGCCAGGTATTCCACTGTGTCGAACCCTTGGTTGAAGTTGGCGGCTTTTTCCACTTTCTTCAGAAGTTCGTCCGGCATGGGCTGGCCGGTCTCGTAGTGCAGGGCAAAACGAGTCAGTACTTCTCGCGTGGGAAACCAGTGCTCGATCAACTGCGACGGGAACTCCACATAGTCGCGAGCCACGTTTGTGCCTGCTTGCGACGGGTAGGTTACCCGAGAGGACAAGCCGTGCAGTGCATGGCCAAACTCATGAAACAGAGTGACAGCGTCGTCCCAATTTACGAGCACGGGCTTGCCGTCGTCGGTCTTCACGAAGTTTGAGTTGTTGGAGACAATCGGTGTAACCCATTTGCCGTCCATGTTCTGTTGTGCACGGTAGTCCGTCATCCAGGCGCCGCTGCGTTTTCCGTCGCGTGCATAAGGATCGAGGTACCACAGCCCCACCAGGTTGCCGCTTGCATCGGTGACTTTGTAGACCCGTACGTCTTCGTGGAACACGGGGACATCGTTTACTCGAGTAAACGTCATGCCGAACACTTCGCCCGCCATCCAGTGAATGGCTTCGACAAGCTTCTCGAGCCTCAGGTACTGGCGCACTTCGTTGGAATCCAAGTCATACTTGGCCTTGCGGACTTTCTCGGCGTAGTAACGGTAGTCCCAAGGTTCAATGGTAATTCCTTGGCCTTCCTCGTCGGCAAGCTTTTGCATGTCGGCGACTTCTTCTTTCACTCGCTCCACGGCTTTGGGCCAGACTTGCATCATCAAATCCATGGCATTGTCGGGATTTTTGGCCATGCGAGGTTCCAAAACCAAATGCGCATGAGACTCATACCCCAGCAGCTTGGCCCTCTCGGTTCGAAGGGCGATGACTTTGGAGATCGTTTCATTGTTGTCGTTTTTATCGTCGTTATCGCCACGGCTATAGAAGGTTCTCCACACTTTTTCGCGCAAGGCTCGGTTTTTGGCGTAGGTTAGAAACGGATCCATGGCAGAGCGTGTGTTGCGCACGGCCCATTTACCCGGTTTGCCCAAAGTCTGGGCAGCGCTTGCGTAAGCATTCACCAAGCTGTCGCTTAAGCCCTCCAGATCTGCTTTGCTGTCGATCCATGTCACTAAGCCTTGCTCGTCGCTTAGTACGTTCTGAGAAAACTGTGTCTCCAGTTTGCTCAGCTCCAAATTGATTTCTGACAAGCGAGCTTTTTGCTGCCCGGTGAGCGTGGCTCCCTGGCGCACGAAGCTTTTGTAAGTGTTCTCGACAAGCCGGCGCTCCGCTGGTCCCAGCGAATCAACGGTTTTGTACACTTGGGCGATGCGAGCAAACAGCTCGGAGTTCTGAGTGATGCTGTCGTAATACGCGGTAAGCTTTGGATTCACTTCGGCTTCAATGTCGGGCATGGAGCCAATGCTTAGATTCGAACTGTGAACTCCAAAAAGAGACATCAACCGCGTGAGTGCCGCGCCCGATTTTTCCATTGCAACGAACGTGTTCTCAAATGTTGGGGCTTCGGGGTTCTTGGCGATAGCGTCCAAATCCTTTTGTGCCGCGGCAATCGCGGTATCAAACGCTGCGGGAAATTCTTCCGGCTTAACCTTATCCCAGGGCGGGACACCGCCGTAAGGTCCTGACCACTCGGTGAGCAGCGCCGATGTAGGCGGGTTTGTCACCGGTGATGAAAGCGTCGTAGCTTTGCGAGAGCAAGATCCCGCAATCAACACAACGGACGTTAGCGCCGCCGCTGTGCCGAGAGTTGTAAGTTTCAAAGATTTCAATCGCATTCTCCCTCCCAGGATGGGAACAGGAGATCCGTACCGCACCAACCCCCCATGCCCGTGCTGGCCGTCACGATAATGCGAACCGTCGAGCGATGGCGAAGCGCTTGCCCAAATGGTGAAGACAATCGTTACCAGGTGTATATAGTAGTGCGCCCTATGAGCTGGAACTTTGAAAATTCTTATCTTCGGCTGCCCTCGGATTTTTACCACCGCCAACCGGCGGCGGCGGTACCCAACCCTCGCCTGGTTGTTCTGAATGAGCCACTCGTGGCTAGCCTGGGTTTAGACGCGAGTGATGCCAGTGTGCCGGTGCTATCCGGACAAGCGGTTGCTCGAGGGTCTGAACCTTTTGCGCAGGCTTATTCAGGCCATCAGTACGGGCACTTTGTGCAGCTGGGCGACGGGCGAGCGTTAGTGCTGGGTGAGCAGGTAACTCCCTCGGGTCAACGCTTTGACATTCAACTGAAAGGTTCGGGGCGTACGCCGTATTCACGACGAGGAGACGGTAAAGCCGCTCTAGGGCCCATGTTGCGCGAGTTCCTGGTGAGTGAGGCCATGTTCCACTTGGGTATTCCCACGACTAGAAGTCTCGCTGTTCTTACAACGGGTGAACCGGTGTTTCGTGAAACGGTTCTGCCAGGCGCCATTCTAGTGCGAGTAGCGGAAAGTCACATTCGTGTCGGCACGTTTCAATTCGCGGCTTCGTTACAGGATGTGGAAAAGCTGCGGGCACTTGCCGATTACACAATTGCACGCCACTACCCCGAAATTGTCGATAGCCCCGATCGTTACGTGGCACTGCTTCAAGCCGTTGCAAAACGGCAGGCCCGTCTGGTTTCGCAGTGGCTGCTGGTCGGGTTCGTGCACGGCGTAATGAATACCGACAATATGAGTATTGCCGGCGAGACAATTGATTATGGTCCGTGCGCATTCATCAATGCCTACGATCCTTCGGCGGTGTTCAGCTCCATTGATAACTACGGACGTTATGCATATGCGAACCAAGGTGCGATCGCATTGTGGAATTTGGCGCGGTTTGCTGAAACGTTGTTGCCGTTGGTATCCGTGGATCTGAAGGCAGCAAAAGAAAAAATGGAAAGCGCCCTGCAAGTATTTAACGACGAGTTTCAGAAAACTTGGATAGCGGGCTTGGGCAAGAAGCTTGGGCTCGTTCACGCCACCGATGCGGATTTACCCTTCATGTCGCGTTTGCTCGATCTGATGCGAATTCACCAAGCCGACTATACGAATACCTTTTGGGAGCTTTCGCAGGACCGAGAACCGTCTGGTGAGTTTTTCAAGGTTGCTGAAGTTGCAGAATGGCGGAAGGAGTGGCGACAGCGGGCTATCCAAGAAACCGCTGGATCAGTTCAGCACAGTGAAATGGCGCGACAAATGCGCAAAGTGAATCCCGCCGTGATCGCTCGAAACCATTTAGTGGAAGAAGCGTTGGCTTCGGCACAGCAAGGAGATCTTGAGCCGATGCTGCGCCTGCATAAAGCTTTGTGCGCCCCCTACCAAGTAAATGAACAGAGCGCTCGGTTTCAGGCTCCTCCTACTTTGGAACAGCAAGAAGGCTATCAAACATTTTGCGGCACATGATGTGTTCGCGCCCGCCGAACTCGGGCCAGATGCCTGATTAGGGTGCGGTTTGGGTGGTGCACTTTTCCAGTGTGCGGAAAGGCCCGCCAATCATTTGCTCACGATCTATCCGCGAGATGTACCAAGCAGATCCTCCCCAAAAGCATACGCCTTTCTTGCTCGATTGACGGGTGGCCTCCAGGCAGTCGTCAAACCGCATAATCGACGAGCCACCCAAGTATCCGTAGTCCGCTCGCCCTGGTTTGGTGCCGGTGTAGAGAGTGGGTTTCCACCCGTTTAAGCCCGTTCTGCTGCAGATCACTCCAAACTCATTATTTGCCGCATCGACGGCATCTTCGCACTCTGCAAGCGAGGGCATGGCGTTCTGACCGAGTAGCCCTTTGCGCTTGGTGCTGTAATCCGTGAAACTCCCGTCGGCGTGCACCTGGATGTAGTAGGGCCGGTATTGCCTGTTGCCCGTCTGCTTGCACTCAAAATGCGATAGCGTGGCCGCGTTCAATTCCCATGCACAACAAAGCAAGAGGATACACAGCTTCAGATGCAGACCGATTTTCATGTTAGCTCCTTAACGCCCGGCGGCTTTCAACCGCCGGTGGATTCACTGACGATTGCCAGTTGTTTTTGATGGCCGCAGCCAGTGCAAGTTGAGGCGACTGAGATATGAAATCGACTCGCCCGCTGAATCGATAGCGAATCTAGAAAACGTGGCTGTCCACATTCGCTGCAAGCAACTCTCTTCTGATCGTTGAGCGCTTGGACCTTCGCAACCAAGGCATCATGCGCCGACAAGCTTGGGGCCGACGTCTCTTTTGAACACAAGTAGCACATAGTTTCATTATAGCCCTGACCAAAAGTTCATGCGACGCGCGTAACACCTTTTTTCGGCTGGTAGAGAAGTTGCAAGTTAAAGTCAGAATCCACACTCGCCCCCGACGGCAAGATTGCGCCCAACACGCCCCGATGTCGCAGTGCTCCCTGCCCGGGTCGTGATTTGGCCACTAAGAGTAATATTGATAATTCCTAAAAACTCCAGATTGGCTTGCTGAGCTCCGGATACATTGGAGTCGAGCGATATCTTCACTTTTAAACATCCACCTTGTCCAAGTTGCCCTAGCGTCAAGCCGCCTCCGTCGCAGGAGCAGATCTGCGCCACTCCCGAATTCAGCGTAATGTTGCCAGTGCCGATGTTCGTCGCACGGGAGTTTTGAATTCTGAATTTGAGCTCGGACTCTGATTGGGTTCCCACACTGCCGAAATCTCGTGTGAAGGTTACTGGCAAGTCTACTGAATCGCTTACGTTTACTACCAGCTGCCCATCTTGTTCCGAAATTCCATCGGGTAAAGAGTCATCGCCGCACCCGAACAGGAACAAGGCTACAGCTGTAAACAAAAATCGTCCCGTTTTTAGCAGCTTGTCCAAGAAATGCCTCACATCGGTAGGGTAATTCTCCCACGTAACCGACGATTCTGGTAACGTGCCGCTCATGTTGGATGCCAAGAATACACTCGAATTTGTGGATAAGTTCTGGGATGCATCGATTTTGCCGGCACTCCGGTCGTACATTCGCATTCCGTGCAAGTCGGTTGCATTCGATCCGGAATGGAAGAAAAACGGCCATATCGACGCGGCAAAGAAATTGGTAGTGGATTGGGTCAACAAGCACAAGCCCGAGGCCGCCAAGCTTCACATGTTCGAGGAAAACAGCCGCACTCCCGTGTTGCTCGTGGAAATTCCAGGGACAACGACGGAACTTAATTCAAGAACAGTCCTTCTTTATGGGCATTTGGACAAGCAGCCGGAAATGACGGGCTGGCGCGAGGGGCTGGGCCCGTGGCAAGACGTTTATACAGATGGCAAGCTGTATGGCCGCGGCGGAAGTGACGACGGCTACGCGGTTTTTTCTTCCATTGCTTGTTTCAAGTACTTTGAAGCGAACAACATCCCGCACGCACGTGCAGTGATTCTCATCGAATTTTCCGAGGAAAGCGGATCTCCGGACCTTCCTTTTTACGTCGACAAATGCAAGCACCTGATTGGAACACCAGATCTCGTTGTCTGCCTGGACTCCGGTGCTGGCAATTATGATCAGCTTTGGTGCACTACTTCGTTACGCGGCATTTTGTCTGGCGTCCTGCGAATTGAGGTTTTGAAAGAGGGCGTGCATTCCGGCGCGAGCAGCGGGATGGTTCCTTCCAGCTTCCGTATCGCGCGGCAATTGATCTCGCGTATCGAGGATGAAAAGACGGGCGAAATCCTTTTGCCGGAGCTGCACGTTAAAATTCCAGAGGAGCGGGTACAGCAGGCAAAACATGTGGCTCAGGTACTGGGCCATCACGTTTACGATAATTTTCCGTTTGTCGACGGAATGCGGCCGGCCACCGAAGATCTCAGTGAATTGCTGTTGCGTAGAACTTGGAAGCCGGCGCTATCGGTCATCGCGCAGGAAGGCATTCCATCGCTAAAACAAGGCGGTAACGTACTGCGTCCCTTTACGAGTTAAAACTCTCAATCCGCATCCCTCCCGGTGTGGATTTGGAGCAAGCTTCTCAGGCTCTCAAAAGAGCTCTTACTTCGGAGCCTCCGTACCGCGCACGAGTAACCTTTGAACAAGACGGTCTCACTCAGGGTTGGAACCCGCCAACGGTAAAACCGTGGCTGGAAAAAGCGCTTAGCGAATCGTCTAATCGTTTCTACGGTAAGCCCGCTTTGTATTTGGGGGAGGGTGGCACTATTCCGTTTATGTACATGCTTGCGGAAAAATTTCCCCAAGCGCAGTTCGTCGTCACGGGCGTTCTGGGGCCCAATTCTAACGCGCATGGACCCAACGAGTTTCTGCACGTCCCCTATGCAAAGCGTCTCACTGCATGTGTGAGCGAGATAATTGGCCAACACGCTCTGCTCTAAAAAGAGCTGAACTCGCCAGTTATCACCCACGACCGGTCGCGTTTGACGAGCGGACTTTTCGGGTTGGATAGTCTGCTCTCAACCTAAACCCATCGGAGGGGATTCCATGCTACACAAATTAGCTCTGGTTCTTTCGTTCGTTGCGTTCGCATCGGCGGGTATCGCCGCGGACACATTCGCCGAAGGCGATAAACAACTTAGCAAAAAGCGCACCCCGCTTCTGGTGCTTGGAAACGACAAAGGCGAATACACGGTCGTGAAATCGCCTGTGTTGACTCCCACCAAAATTAGCGAGCTCAACAAAATCACGGATGAAAAAGCAAAAGCCGCTGCTTACGAGCTGTTGGCTGCCGAGGCCGAAAAAACCGGCCAAAAAGTACAAGGCGTGAAACTGGCGTTCGATGCGGACGCTTCTTTCAAAGACGAAGTCAGCGGCACTCCCGCTTGGTGGTACTACAACTACGGATGGACGTTCTACTACCACACCTACGTCTACTACCCGGTGTACTACGTTTATTATCCGGTTCGTTGGTACTGGGTGATTTACTAATCCCCAAGACCCTTACGGATTGAGGGCTTCCCGCCATTAGGCGTGGAAGCCCTTGTTTTTTTATGCTAAGCGTCGATGGGTCTGGAGGGGATTGTGCGCTTAGCAAAGGTTTGTAGTTTTTTAGCGGTTCTGTTGTTCTGCTCGACGGCCCGGCCGGCGGATCTGGAGGATGTCGACCAGCTGACTCAGGCCCTAGACCTAGCTCAGTACCATTCCGCGTGGCGCAACGAAGTCAAAGTTGCCAATCTAGATATCGGCTTCGGAGATATTGATACGCAGGATCCTTCCTCGGGTGGAGATCTCCCTCGCGGAACGTTTTTGGTGACCAGCTACGGGGATCAAAAAACACCGGGCCTCACTCAAAACAGCCATGGGGCTTACACGGCACGCACGATCTGGGGCATTACCAACAAAAACCCCAACTTGAAAATGGGGCTCTTCAACGCCAACGGACAGACCAACTTGCTTCTGGCCTCTCAAAGAGGCTCGCAAGTGGGGCGCTGACATTATCTATATTGGATTCACCATTCCCGCGCTGAACAATTTTGACGGCGGTGGGCCCATCGATAACGAGATTCTGGAAGCGGTGGCAGCTGGCACTATCGTGATTGTGCCAGCGGGAAACTACGGCACGATGGTCTACGATGGCCCGATAAAGTTTAACGACAAGGGTTGGGTACTCTTTGACCAAAAGGATCAATCCACCTCGTGGTACCTGCAACTTGTGAACTCCGTCGACGAGAACAAGGTAAAGATCCGCGCAAGCTGGACTTTCCGCGGCGACAAAGAATTTGAAGGCACGGATCAGGATCTCGACATCATGGTGTACCGCCCCGAGTCCGCTGAAGTGGTGGGCCAATCCAAAAAGCGGCAGTCAAAAGAACCCAGCGATTCGGCCGATTCCACATTGCTTGCAACGGAAGACCTGGAACTTTTCTTAAAAGCCGATTCCAAACCTTACCGGGTGGCTGTTAATCGCCGGGGCGGCACTTTCACTGGCAAGGAGCGCATTCGCATAACGATTGAAGCGGACAATGCAGGGCCCACCCCTTCTGTGCAGTTGCAGAATGTGGAACGCCGGGGAGAAATTCCAAACATTGCCGACAGTGTAGCGATCACCGTCGGCGATTTCTCCAAGTACTCAAGCCAAGGCCCCACCCGCGATGGGCGCAGCAAGCCAGATATCCTTTTGGAGCAGAGTTCGGTGCGGTTCAGTGACTTGATCCAAGCTGCTGGCACCACTGTTTCCAGTGCTCTGTTCACCGGAATTGCGGCAGTGCTCAAAGGCAATCAACCTGGACTGCAGCAGCGACACTTGATGGCGTTCCGACAGGCTTTGCCAGAAAAGAACTTAGAAAAAGATGGTTGGAAGAACAGTTACCTAGGCGCCTCTTACACCCTCCAATCTCATTTGGAGAAAAGCTTTCCGGCAGGTACCTACCGGGTCCGAACCTCGGGCCAACATTCGGTGGTGGGCACATTCGACAGCATTACGCAAAAACTTCCAGCGATCACAAAGCTGCATCGAGAAGCGGTCGATTTTGAAAGGCACGCTTACTTTTTGTATGAGCAAGTTACGCCTACGTACAAAACCGTAAAAGATCCCGACTATCTCGACAAAGAGCCCGACCGCCGCGTTGTTATTCGTCGGGGGCACGAAGGGTATAAGACGTTCTGGATTACAAAACGCAGTCGCAGAATTTACCGGGGTTGTATCTAAACCCTGCAACCGGTCAGATTGTGACGCTGCAATTGCAGACGCAAGTCCCCTACACCCGCAAGCGTTGGGTTCCGCCAGTGGAAGACGAGGTCCAAGTTATACCCGGTCCGTAAGTTCTGGGTGCGTGGTAAAGTTCGCCAAGTCGAAGGCGAACCCGTCTACAACTATCACGTGCATTATGAAGTCCGCGGCTCTGGGGACTTTCTCGTCCAAACAAGATCCATATCGGTTTGTTGAGTTGATGGAACTAAAACTTCCCAAGACCGATTCCAAGGGGTTGGTTGCGGACGGCTCCGACCGGGATCCAAAGTTCTGGAGAACGCCGACGCCGACGCAACTTCGAAATCTAATCCGGGAGAACTAACATGCGTTGGTTGCTGATTCTTTTACTTGCTACTCCCGTTTTTGGACAAGATGCGAGTCTCTCCAGCAGCGTGAAGAACTGGCGCAAGCACGTCCGTTTTATGGGACTGGATTCCTTCCAAAACCTGGCCCGGATCTCGGATGTAAAAATTGCAATTCTGGGCCACAGATTTGCGGGACTTGAGACCGCCGACGGAGTTGCCCCAAGAGAGTACCTACCCAAGACGGCGAGTTTTGAACTGGAAAGTGTATCGGCTTCCAGCATTTTTAATGTTGATTCCACCGATGCTACTGACCGCCGGTTGGCACAATTGATTTGGGCGATGACCGGTTACAGCGAAACCGTGGCTCCTCAGTTTCTTTTGTGCAACGCCAATGGTCCGGGCAACTTCGCGCGTTGTACCAAGCGCGCAACAGAGTGGGGCGCCGACGTTGTTTTGAATACAGAAGTGTTCGTTGGCTTTGGCAATGGCAACGCTTCCGGACCAGTTAACTCGCTGGTGCGCTTCTGTCTCGGGGGCCGGGGCCGTTTGGATTCAATCCGGCGGGTTTGTTTCATGAGAATGTGATTACGGCCCCGTGAGCTGCTCCAATGGTTATGTGCGGTTTGGGCAGGACGCACTTCGCAAATTTACGCTGAAAGCGGACTCGCAAACGGTTCGGGTGCAGCTGTCGTGGAATTCCTGGCCGTCGGGAACACAGTCGGCTGGTACAGAGAAGGATTTAGACCTTCAAGTATTTTCAGGACAGCAAGTGCTCGCCCAGTCCGAAGAGGTGCAGATTGTCGAAGGCGCTGAGCAGACCGACAAGACTTCGTTGCTTCCATATGAACAAGTGGAAGTAAAACTCAACAAAGGTACCTATTCGATTTCCATTCCGTGCAAGTCCAACAACTTTGATGCCAGCCGCGATCGGCTTACTTTGGTGGTCACCACAAACAAACCGTATGCGCTCGACGAGAACGGCGACGAGAAATCACCGCTCGAGTTAGCCGCCTATTCGACGGACTCGGTATTGCCTCCGCTGGACGGCTCGCCGTTGTACTCCTTTGGAGTGGGGGATTTGAGCCGGTACAGCTCTCGAGGATCTGTCTATGATATTGCTGGTCGGGCATTGAAAAAGCCCGAGTTGGTACTCGAGAAATCCATCGCGGAGTACAGCGATGGGGCGACCATTGAAGGGCCCGATGTGGCTGCAGCCCGTTTGGCCGCGGCAGTAGTTCTGATGCGAGCCGCCGAGCCTGATTTCTCTCAGAAGCATTTAGCGGCTTTGGGTAAAGAGAGCGCCCCGCTCATGGAGCAGGATGAGGCAGCGGCGATAACGCCACTGTCCAAGAAAGCTTCGCTCATTAACCAGGGGTTCTATTTTCCCGAAGATTGGCAGGGGCTGGGTTTGCCGGCGGGTTTCGATAAGGTCCTGGCCAAAGTGAAGGACGTTTATGCCATTCAGCCACAACGCTCCGGCGAATTAGTCCCATGGGTTTTAGCGACTCGCACTCCGCCGCCGGAGGATTTGTTCTCGGGTTATGCGGCACAGATCGGGCAAGCCCCAAATGGATATGTGTACTATGTGCAATTGTCGGCAAACCGGGGATCCCAGACTGTCACTCCGGGAGTCATCGCCAAAACCGAGGTGTTGGCGCGCCGGGCCCCGTGGCACGCGGCAGCCGATCCTTCGGTTTACTTTGAGTTACGTCTAATCACACTACATCCCCGAGATACTTCCCGTCGGCCACAGACTCGACGCTGGAAGCTGCACACCGTGGATACCTTGCGTGAGTGGATGAAAACTGTGGGCCGTTAAATGATTTTCACGACTTCGTCGACAGACGCGACGTGAACGCCTACTGCGGTTTCGCGCATAATGCTTTCGCGGATCTTTGCGGCTTTGGCGTAGATCTCAGTAGCCCACGCATCTTTCATATCCTGCTCGGACTCAAAGCTCATAAGGACGATGCCGTCGATAGGATCCTCGGCGTTGTCTTTGCGCCGATCATTTAGGTGGTACTGGAAGTACGATTTAACCTGAGGAATTTGACGGTACATCGGCCCGTACACTTCCTTCCATATGCGACGGAACTCCGCGGTGGAAATCTCGGGTTTCTTTCGAACAACTACCGCTATCGTGAACATAAGAACTCCCATTTCTGGTGGCTATTCCAGTGTGGTGTGACCGTTTTTGTAGCAGCAATGCAACCGCAGAGCCATTAGTTTGGAGCGGGCAGTCCCGGAGAGGCATTAGCGCGAGCAGGCGTACCAGGCGCCTCGTAGTGATCGGGCCGGCCATTTAGGTAGATGAGTTTGTATCCTGCTGCTTCGGCTTCGGAGCGTTTCATGGCTTTGTAGCTGCCGTCGGGAAAAACAACGATCGTGCTGTGCCAGGGACTTGCCGCAAATTCCTGGTCATACGACTCCAGAAGATTGATGCCTATCTTTTCTGGCGTGTCGACGGAATCGCGAATGGACAACCGAATGTAGCGGCGGCCTCGTACAAAATAGTCTTCCAGAAACTTGTTTAGTGCATCACTTCGGCGGATATCTTCAATAGCACGCTCTTTGTAGAGCCGTTTTTTCGCGTTGCTGCCCAACCCCACCAGTGCGGGATCGTCGGGTGGCGTGTCACCTTCAATAAACTTGGTAAAAGCCAGGTAGAGTTTCTTTCGCTGCGAATCTTTTTCGATGCTGTCGCGAACTTCCTCGGCCGACGGGGCGTACTCTTGCATAATTTTTTCACGCCCTTGTTCTGGCGTGAGTCCGGGAAAATAGTCGGATAAGTCGAGTAACCTGACGTTGGACGAGGGGATCATCGCGCGCAACTCATCTCGATACTGGGTCACTTTAGCTTCGGTGCTCCACCACGTGTCAGCAAACATGCGGCCATCCGAGGCGATTACAAGTTTTGTGGGGTGAACGGCGGCCATCGCATCCGCAACGGCGCTGAGTCGTTCCACTGCGATACGTTCCGCCATATCGGGATACGGTCCGAGCGTCTTTCCCACATGGTTAGGCGACTTTGCGGGAAAACACGGAATATACAATTCAATGGGCCGTCCTTCGCGAATAGCCACCGCGAATCGACGAATAACTTCAGCCTCCACGCTCTTTTCGACTTCCTGGTCCTCGGAAATCTTTCGCAGGTGGGTAAGGAGATAAAACAGTTCTTTAGCTTTAGTCTGCGGGGAATCTGGTGTGTAGTGGGGCCTGCCGATACTCGTGAGGCCACCGCCGCAACGTTCCGATCGGATGGTCTCAACCACCGGATCCAGTGGGGTGCTGGCATGAACGTTGCCGGGCAGAATCGCGCCCACGAAGCACGCAAGCAGCAGGGCGATAACCAGCTTTTTTGAGAAGCGGGACATTGTCCTTCGATATCGGCGTAGTCGGTTGATTTCTTTAATCTTTCACAGCTTGCGAAGATGGCAGACGTAGGCAACCCAGGCGTGCATAAAGCACCGCTGTAAAACGTAAGTGGGGAAATGCTGGCTTACTTGCAAACCCGCAACTTCATTTGCACGTCGCTAGACCAGTAGCTGTCAAAGGCGCGCACGCAAGTGGACAGGTACCGAACGTAGTCGTTGTACACTTGGTCGCCCCACTTGTTGCGGATAGTGGTTTCATTCAGCTGCAGGCGGCGCAGCCATTCGGCAGTGGTTTTGCCGTAGCTTTCGCGTTGCGTGCGCAGTTCCAAAATTTCCCAATACGGACGAACCGCCGCCACGAGCTCTTCCAGGCGCGGGTTGAGTCCGCCCGGAAAAATCACATCCGCTGTGAACTGCAAGTCGGCGAGGTCTTTTCTGCTTCTGGGAACACGGTCTCTCAGAATCGCTTGGAATCCAAACAGCGCCCCTGGCTTTACCCATTGGGCGGTCTTGCGGAAGTATTCGCGATAAATTTCAATCGCCAATCCCTGTTGCGCCTGCGCGGGGCTGCAAAGGTGATCCACCATTTCCAGTGAAACGAGCGCATCGTAGGGTTCGGCGGGTTCAAATTTGGCGTAGTCACAAACCCAGGCTTGGATACCGGGGATCTTGCGGTTCATGATTTCATCATGCTGCGCGGTCGAAAGCGTGATGCCGTGGGCCCGGCGCACTCCGCGGTGGTGCAAGTACTCCAGCATGGCGCCCCAGCCGCAGCCGATGTCCAGGACTCAGCGAATCGGACCAACTTCGGCGTAGTCCGCCAGAATCTTGGCTTTGTTTACTTGGGCTTCTTCCAGCGTTTCCCGGCCGTCAGGTAGCTGGCCGACGTGTAGTGCATGTTTTCATCCAGCCAAAGCCGGAAGAACTCATTGGAAACATCATAAGAAACTTCGATTTGAGATTGTGTGCTGGTCATAATCCCTGCCTGTCCGTAACCACTTAGTTTGGTTCATATTTAATTGCATTCTTGAAAGCTGGCTAGCTCCAAATTTCAGAGTCAACACCCAGCGTTAACCCCTAACAAATCCCCAATTTGCCAGCTGCCGTTGCGCCCCTTATTGCTGAGTCGTTGGAGGTGACCCTTGGCAAGAGTGGTGGTGCTGGTAGGTGCTCTCTTTTGGGGCGTATGCGGCTGGGCGGGAGATAGTGGTCCGTTTTCCGCGCTTAGTTTCGGAAACGGCATCGAGTTTCGGGATCCTGACAAAGACTACCAACTCAATCTACGCTTCCGCATGCAAAACCTTCTGACCTTTACGTCGCCGGAAGCAGCGGGGGACGATGCCCAGTATTCGGCCCTTATTCGCCGTGCACGGCTTCGGCTTTCCGGTTGGGCAGTGTCTCCGGATTTGCTGTTCACGCTGCAATTATCGTTTTCAAGAAACGACATGGATTGGGACAACACTGGGTATCCCCACGTTATCCGCGATGCCGTGGTGATTTGGAAAGCATTGCCCCAGCTACAGTTTTCCTTGGGGCAATCCAAGTTACCCGGCAACCGACAGCGGGTTGTATCGTCGGGTGAAATGCAGTTTGCGGATCGTTCCATAGTGAACCGCGCTTTCAATATCGATCGAGACACTTCGGTGCAATCTCAGTGGACTTGGAAACTGGGGCCGGTGCCGGGAAACGTGCGTGGCGCGGTATCGACGGGAGATGGCCGAGCGGCGGTAAATCGCGATGACGGACTTGCATATACGTTGCGGGCGGAAGTGTTGCCCCTGGGCGAGTTCAAGAACAACGGCGATTATTTTGAAAGTGATTTAGAGTACGAAACGTCACCTCGCCTGTCCGTGGGGGTAGGTATTTCGTACAACGACCGAACGCGCCGAAGTGCGGGCCAGTTGGGAGTGGCGCTTTCCGAAGCGCGCACTTTCCAAGCGACATTCGCCGACATGGTGCTGAAGTACCGAGGTTTGTCCGTGTATTTGGAGTACATGAGACGCGACTGCGACAACCCGATTGTAAACGCCGCCAACGATGAATTTGTCTTGGCTGGGCACGGATGGCTTGTGCAAGCAGGGTATCTATTTGCCCCCAATTGGGAAGTTGCTGGACGCTACGCGACCGTGCAACCTTTCCAGTCGGTGCGCGCGCTGGAGCCCATCAACACGCAATACACTTTGGGTGTGACGCGATTCCTCAACGGGCACCGGGTCAAAGTACAGGCTGATATCACCTGGAACGAGGAGCGCTTAGCCAGTCGCACTCAGAATTGGATCGGGCGCTTTCAAGTGGAACTGGGCATCTAAGCTTGGTGGCCACCAAAGTCTTCTTCGGTCCAGGCGGTCGCCTTGGCCTAACAATGTTCTATAAAATTCATGGCCGGGCCGTTAGGATATTGCTGAGAACCCACAGAAACTTCGCCCACGCAAAATGACCGCTGCACGCTCCAAAGATCCGTCTCCTTGGAATTGGTCCGTGGTAACGGCGTTGGATTCGTTCCGTGAATTGAAATCGGATTGGAAAACGCTTCACCGGCATAGCGGTTTTCCCACGGTCTTTGGTCTTTATGACTTACATCACGCGTGGTTTGTTCAACACCAGCAAGACTGGTGCTTGAGGACGGTAGTGGGTAGAGATTCATCGGGAACTGTTCGGTTCATCGGTCCCTTTGTTGCGCGAAAACATTCCCCACACGTTTGGCACTTTGGACTTCCGGAGCACTGCGACTACGACACCCTTTTGTTCCAATCTGGCGATGACGGCTCTGTTTTTGCCTTTCGAGATTGGTTGCGTGCTTACAAGGAATCGATATCCATCAGTTTACAGTCGGTGGTTCTGAATTCTGTCTCTTCGACCGTTTTATCGTCGGTTACCCGAGGCAACAATCGTCTGCTAAACGCTTTTAGGTTATTGTTTTCCCGGTCTCCGATCTTCTACCGTGTTCCCCACGCAAATCATCCTTACTTGTCCGATGCCAACGTTTCCATTTTCAAGCACGCACTGGATGATAAGCGCCACGCACGGAATCTGGAGTGGTTTGAACGCAAGCGGCCAGTTCGCTTTGAAACCCATGATGATCCACAGGCCGTCAGCTCATTGTTGCCTCGGTTTTTTGAGTTCCACAGGGCCCAGTGGGGCCCAACGGCGCCCGACCTATTTACAAGGATCGCCGCAACTTAAGCTTTCTTCAGAGCCTTTGCTCTGAGGCTACGCCAGATTTTCCGTTGCGGTTACACGTCTTAAGTTGGGGAGATACGTGGCTCGCTGCTCATCTAGGATTTGAATGGAACAGTCGACTGTATTGGTACCTGCCGGCTCACAATCTGGAGTTTGCATCGCGAGGCCCCGGTAAACTCCTTCTGGCTTTCTTGCTTCGAGGCTGTGCGCGGAAGGGCGGCATCGAATTTGACTTCCTCAGAGGCACTGAACCTTACAAGCTTGAAGTTACGACTACAGTTCGTACATCCGAAAGACTCGATATCTTTCGTCGCGATGGTCACTCATCCATTTCCTAGGAGGGAAAATCAGCTATGTCCGATAACATCACGCAAGAAGTCTATGCAAAAGAATGGCAGGTATATCAACGTAGCGACATTCTGCCTCCGGAAAGTCGGTTGTTGGAGTCGCACAAGAATCAATGGGCCCAGGTTCGGGTTTTGGACATCGGAGTCGGCGCGGGAAGAACGACGTGGGTTTTTGCCAGCGTTGCTCAATCCTACACCGGTGTGGATTTGGTTCCCGAAATGGTCGACATTTGCCGCAAGAGTTTTGGTGAGACATCTACCAAAAAGTTTACCGTAGCAAATGCACGAGACCTTTCTGTATTTCCTGCTGGGTCTTTTGAAGTTGTTATTTTCAGCTACAACGGAATCGATCACCTCAGCCATGAGGGGCGGCTAGCTTTCTTCAGGGAAGCTCACCGAGTGCTTGCACCGCGTGGTATTCTTTTCTTCTCATCTCATAATCTTGGAGTCTTTCCGCACGATGCAATCAAAGCCTGGCGGCCTGCGCGGAATCCGTTGCGATGGTGGAGAGAACTGAAGCACATTCGCCGGGAAATAGCTTTCTTCAAAAAGGCGAATGAGATCGCGCTGTCTTCCAAAGCGAAAGAGCAAGGGTGGGTGGTGCTGCCCGATGTCTCTCACGGCGGAGTATTTTCGCTCTATTATGTAAATCCCAACCAGCAGGTGAAACAACTCAATGACAGCGGGTTTGAGGTACTGGATGTCTGGGACACCAATGGAGACAGCATTGAAGACATTCACAAACCTAACCCCAGTTGGTGGGTCTCTTATCACTGCCGTAAACGCTGATTCGCAACTCTTGTTCAAATCCTAAGACGGACTTGGTGAACACGACGGTAAAGATCTGTTAAGATATTTACTGAAGCTTTACAATTCTTTGAACGGTTGCGCGTCCGTCACTTGATGAGCATTCAACAGATTACCTCCAGGCTGAAAGCCGCTTTCTTTAGCTTTTGGAAACGTTTCTTTTTGGGGCGTCGTCTGCGCGGTGTTCTTCAATTTGTGCATGGGGTTGAAGTGCGCCATGGCGCGGGGCTAACAGGGCTAAAGAAGGTTTTGGTGCTCGCGCCACACCCCGATGATGAATCCATCGGTTGCGGTGGAACTTTGCTCAGTCTGACTCGTGCTGGCGTCGACTGCGAAGCCGTCTTCATGACTTGCGGGGAACTGAGTTATATACCGGCACAGGGCGAGACTTTCGATTTGGCGACGGCCGTTGCTACTAAAAAGAGGCACGCTGCTGAAGCCGCTGCGATCCTGGGACTGAGTCTCTCCACTTCCTGGAAGCATTAGACGGAGAGTTGCACGAATCACCGGAGAAAATCTCGGATCTTGCGCACCTGATTAAAAGAGGCAACTACCAGAGGATCTTCTGTCCTTGGGCCCACGATGCACACCCCGATCATTTCGTTACGTTTCGGATGCTGCAGTTGGCACTTCGCCGCGTACGTTTAGATGTTGAGATCTGGCTTTACGAGGTTTGGAGCCCGCTTATCACAAATCGGATTGTTTCCATCGATGAAACGATCGACCAAAAAATCGAAGCGATTTCAGTCTATCAAGATGCGCACGAGCGGGTGGATTATGCTTCGCGATTCTTAGGACTGGCAAAGTATCGTAGTCTGCTCGCCAAGTCGGGCTCTTATGCAGAAGCCTTTCTTGTTTTGGACAAACGACAGTTTCAGAGCTTTGATTTTCCTGGCCCTTCGTTTGTCTCCGCGCCCCAGCGCCAGCCGCGCAAAGGCGACGGCTTGCTGCCACACCTGTGCCTGCTCGCCCAGTTTTCTAACAGAATTCTTTTGCCGAACTGTTCAAGGTGTTTAGTTCTTATTGAATTCAAGCCCAACAAAAACCAAAAAGCATTCTGAAATGTTTTGTTAGAATAGAGTAAAGATCCTCGCCTTCCTCTGATCCTCCGGAACCAGCTCCATGAAGCAGCAATGCACGAAGTACCGAAGCGGTATTGCTTTGTGGTCGCTTACTTCGGCGATGTTACTGGGTTGTGGGCCAGGGTTACGAGTGGATGAAGCGGTATACAGGCCTCCAAATGAAACAGATCTCGCACCGGTTGTCGCCAGTAGCCAATTGTTGGTGGCGGATGAGAACGTAACTACGCGCCGTATTGTTTTTTCTTGGGCACCCGCGACGGATGACCGTACCTCTTCGAGTCGGCTGCGGTACGCAGCCTATCTTTCAACTACAAGTTCAGTCTCCACGTATTCGGATGCCGAAGCAACGGCAACTCGACTGCTGTCGTTTACGGCTAATACCACAGAGGCCGTTGCTTCAGGACTAACTCCCGGCACTGCATACTATTTGAATGTATTTGTTCAAGATGAAGCAGGAAACATTTCCGCCTACAGCACAGAGTCAGTTACTACGGATATCTTTGCCGGGGGAGATGGTTCATCCGGCTTCCCATATCAGGTTGCCACTCTTGCAAATCTGAACAGCATTCGTGACGATGTAGCTGCTTACTACGAGCTCACCGCGAATATCGACGCATCTGACACGCAGACATGGCACGGAGGCTTAGGATTTGCACCATTGGGCTCACAGCTGGAACCCTTCACGGGCAGTTTGAACGGTGCCTATTACGCAATCTCCAACCTTCACATCAATAGGCCTGAGGAGGATTACGTTGGGCTCATTGCTTACTCCACAAGTTCTCTCCACCTCCGACGTTTAAAGATTCTCACTGCCAGTGTCGTCGGTGGAAGCTACGTAGGGGCCCTGGCTGGCTATGTAGCGAGCACGAACCTTGTTCGAAATATCATCGTTGGAACTGTTTCCGGCGCTGGTGACTATGTGGGTGGTGTTGTTGGCTACGCAGCTAGCGGCACCTTCACCGATGTAATGAGCGGAGTGAGCGTCAGCGGAGCGACTTACGTGGGCGGATTCTCCGGATACAGCGGTGCGGCCATCACCTACTGTGGTGCAGACTCCAACGTCACTTCCACGGCGGCTTCCAGTTCAGATGCGTATGTGGGAGGCTTCGCCGGTCGAGTGGTCGCGAGTATCCGGTATTCTTACGCGCACGGAAATGTTTCAGCACAAGGCAATTACATCGGCGGCTTCTTAGGCAGAGTGACCGGAGCTGGTGTTGTCGTCGATTTTTCTGTTGCCACCGGCAATGTAAAAGGCGGCTCCTACATTGGCGGGTTTGCGGGGAGTGTAGCAACTTCTGCGTCGGTGCAAAGCAGTCTAGCGGAGGGGCATGTCCAAGGTTCTGGTTCCACTTCGATTGGCGGTTTCGTCGGTGCCGTCACGACCGCCACCGTGCGGGCGGATCTTGGAACCGGGGTGGTATTCGCACCTAGCGCAGCGGCGGGTGAAGCCGGAACTTTCGCCGGTCGCATTGGCGCCGGGTCCACCGCCACGGGAAATATGGGTCGGGATCGCTCTTCGCTTAGTTGCTTGGGAACCGACTCCGTAGGAACTTCCACTTGCCGGTTGGTGACCACGGGGACTATTCGGCCCTACCTTCCGATCTCGTTTGATGAACATCACAACTTTGTCCAATTACGTTTCACTCGAAGTGCCAAGAACCTGCGCAAGGTCGGTTTCGCCGATGAGCAAAGCTATCGGATTTCGGGCGGCTGCAACATTGAAGGTGCGGCCATTAACATCAGCGGGGCGGTTACCGCCTCGACAACGTGCGAGAACCTCCGCTGGACTGCAACTCTCAATCTCAGTGCAGTAGCCCAAGGCGCATTTACACTTACCTTTACTCAGAACGCAGACGCGGCAAATGCCAAGACTCTTAATTTGTACAAGGAAACTTCCTTTTGCTCTACGAGCCCTGTGTCAGGGGCTTTCGCGGGCGGTGCCGGAACACTTGCCGACCCCTACACCATCTGCACGGCAGATCAGTTGCAAGCCGTGGGCAGCAACTTGGGCGCGGGATTGTACTTCAAGCTCATGAACAATATCGACGTAAGCGATGGCTTTACTCCCATTGCAGCCGGCGGGAGTGGAGAATTCCGAGGCAACTTCGACGGCAACGGCTTCGCCGTGCGAAATCTGGTTGTGAGTGCTGAAACCGATGAGCAAGGGCTTTTTGGAGAAGTGAGATCGGCAAGTGGGGCGACTCGAGTTTTGAATCTTGGCGTCGAAGACGCGCGCGTCATTGGAAATCTATTCGTCTCGCCCATTATCGGCAGGTTTTCCAGGGCAAGCGCATTAGGGCTTAACGATCACTATGATCTCTACTCCACCGGTGTTGCGATTGGAATGAACCTAGCGACCAACACCGATGGCGCACGAGTGGGTGGGGTGATGGGTGCCGTCGACAGCGACTTCGACAGCAACTTTACCTACCTGTTTTCGTCGGCAACGATCATTACGCATAACCGCGCTGGTGGTGGCCTATTCGGAAGGGTAGCCAATAGCGAGTATGGTTACCTTTACGCAACAGGACACATCTTGGGTTCTGGCGACGGCTGCGGAGGCATCGTGGGGCAAGCCTTGCTTACCACCGGCAAATTCAGTTTGTCGTACGCAACCGGCTCCGGATTCTATGACACGACTCAAAACCCGGGCTCGTTTGCCGGGTACATTAGTGGTGGCAGCATTGAAAACAGTTACGCGACCGGGCACGTTTTTGGCTCGCTGCGAGCAACTGGTTTCATCACGGGCCTGACTAACGGAGGAGATATACGCTTCTGTTATCACGCGGGACAGATACTTTTTACGACGCAATTTAACAATGCGGGCTTTGCTTTGGAACTGGGAGCCGGTTCGGTGATTTCAGATTCGTTCTCAGTGGCATCTCAATCCATCAGCTCTGGTGGCGCTGGATTTCTTAGAACCGTCTCGGGCACGGATGGCAGCGGCGCGGTGGTCACAAATTGCTATTTTTGGCGGCACAGCTGGAGTCCGTCCAGTTGCATTCAGATCGATAACAACACAACCGAAGCAGACACCTGCATCAACACCGTGACTTCACTTTCTGATTTCATGGATACAACCGCAGCTGGCGTCTTCACGAACTGGACCTTTGATAATACCTCGGGCCCGTGGAAGGCACTCGATGGCACTAGCTTGCCCCGCCTTTTTTGGGAGCCTTGAGGCGATCCACCGCATCAGGATGGGGTTCTTGGGGCCTAGGGTTGTATCGAAAATCGGCTGCTCCAGATTGCGGTCTGGTAGCCCAGTGGCGCGGAGCTCTTGGGATAAGTCTCCTGAGTGTAGCGATTGGATCTCCAGACATACATCAGAGAGCCGGAAGCGAGCGGATAGAAACGCCCGCCAAGTTGGTCCATCTGATAAGGCGCGGTCTGGATCTCGGAAACTTGATCGGTTCTAAGATCAATCTGAACTATCTGCATTCTGTAGAAATCTTGAGAGGCGTTTGAACCTACTGTCACCGCTGTACCATTTCTCAGTCCAACCGCATGCATGGCGTACTTAGTGTGCTGTCGAATCAGCAGGTCCTTCATGGTCCCGTCGGGTTGTTCGATATTTAAATGCGAAAAAAAGTCGCTGCCGTAGCGTTCGTGGCCACCCAAAATGGATCGGCCATCGGATTGGAACGTGTGAGTGTATACATTGCGAACAAAAATGGGATTCTTCCAGGTTCCATCGGCATTCATCCTGGTGAACAGGCTGTGCGTGGTCTCAAAGCAAATTCCTGGCGTCCAAGTGCAGCTCACCGCAACGCCTGAGTGCTTATCGTGTCTCCAATAAGTGACTGCCAATGTGTTTGAAGGTCCGTGCTTGTACACTTCAAACTGATCCACTCTTTGCGCCGTTCCGCCGTGTATCCCCGGGCGATTTAACCCATCGATAAACTGCGTGGGTTCCCACTGGGCGGACTGAAGATTGAACACCCGGCTTGCCAATCGAGGGAAGTTATTCACATTGGAACCGCCGGCCATAGTTAAACCATCGCGGCTGAGAAACACGTGAACGAGATTGCCCCTTAACTCGACCATCGTGTCGCGCGAACCGTCGATGCGCTCCGGCGTGGTGGATCGAATATCCCCCACTCGCCCGTTTCGAATCGCGACGTGGTGGATTTGGCTGAAGATCGCTCGGTACGATAAGCCTCTCTCCACCCAGCCATCCTCCCAGAACGGCCGCCAAAGAAAGTGGGCATTCACTCCGTCGTGCGCGCCTGTAACACCTGAAAGCGCGGTCGGCGAGGACACGGTGGTAATTGGTTGGGCCCTAGACCAGGTTGAGCGTGCGTCGGCAAGTCGAGCAAATAGAATGCGGTGAGCGAAGTTGTACCGCTGAATACCGCCAGAAACTCCGATGGGAGTTCGGTCAGTTTCCACCCACGCCACCACCAATTCTGTGCCGTTGGACGCAACCGCGATTTCGTTGCCAACATCCTGCGGCTCACCGGCGTTTAGGATCTGTGGCTCTGACCAGTTTCCGTCTCCAATGGAATCCGTGACCATCACTGTGCGGTTGAATCCTCCAATGCAGCCGCTGCAGATAAGGTCGCCGCCCAGAAACAGGACGTAATAACGTTCTCGGGTCGGTGAAGCGGGATCGTTAAGTCGCGTCACCCGAACCGAGGAAAATACGTTGCGTGTGAGAACCGATGGCGGATTGGCGCCTCTGAGTATTTCAAAGGGTAGCTTCGATATGCTCGTGCCGCTTACGGAATAATTCTGGAATGCAGCGGCGGGCGGAGCCGGGGGTGGCATCGGCTGTGGAGGCGCCGCAGGCGGTGTAATTGGGGGTGGAGCAGCTACGGGCGGAGTCGTCACCGGCGGAGTCACCACAGGCGCCGGCATTACAGGCGCCGGCACTACAGGCGGCGTGCTTGCTTGAGGTGTTCCCGTAAGCGGCGCTCCTGGTGTCGTCGGCGACGTGTTCAATCCGTTATCGGAGACTGGGCTCTGGCGCTCGGTCAGCACGCGCACCTGTTGCTGGGACAGGTTGATGCGATCCAACGTGGGGTTGGTATTCCAACAAGACACTAGTGTTGGCACTAGGCACGCGAGAACAAAACGGTGGTGGTTAGGCATGAAACGTCCCGGACTTCAGTCGTACAACCCTGCAATTCTGCCAGGAAAATGAGGAAGAACTATGCGGAGCGGTTATGTTATTGGGTTTACAGCGAAATCGCTGGCAGGTGAGCGGCTTGCTACTCAACCACTATCGGAACGTAGGAGATCATCGGCTTGGGTAACAGCGCGATACCTTGCTTCTGACAGCTGCGCTGGATGCTGGGGTCATCAAATCGATTAGTGACCAGAATAACATGCTGAATCTTAAGTTCCTCCGCTGCTTGCAGTCCGGTGGCCAGCTCCCGACGAAAGTCGTGGTCGATCAAAAACAGCTGCTTCTGTTTTCCAAAATCGTGCACATGAGAATGGAGTTGTTCCAGCGACTCGCAATGCTTAAGAGAAACTTTGTTGGACAACTCCGAGAAGCGAGCAGCCCACGCCCCATGGGCAAGCAAATCATCGTCGATAACCACGACTCCATAGCCCTTTGGAACGACGACACTGCCGGCAAACCAGTCCGGCCGTTGTTGCAGAGGCAGATCGATGATGGCCGTGGTACCTTTTCCCTCCGTCGACAAAATCTCAATCTTTCCCCCAAGCGCTTCGGCAACACTGCGTGCCTGCGCCAGACCCAAGCCGTGGCCTTGAGCCTTACCGTGAGAGAACCCGGGCCGTCCTAATTGTTGCAAGACAGCGGCGGGTATACCGGGCCCCGTGTCGCTGACACGCACGCGCACACGCTCGCTGATACATTCCACTTCCAACTTCACAATACCTGGGCCGGGGATGGCCTCGACGGCATTGTTGATCAAATTGGAAATGGCCCTGAGTACTTCCGGAGGCCGACCGCGCACAAACGCCGAATAACTGTTCTGCTGGAAGACGAACTCGATTTTCACTTCCGGGCGGTGGCGAAATTCCAGCTGTTTTTCGGCGACAATTCGAAATAGCAGAGGGTTCATCCAGATAAGATCCGCTAGCTCCGAAGAGCCGCGTTCTTTTCCGTGTCTGCCCAAAAGGTCGCCGGCAATGTCTTCAATCCGCATCATGGCGGTTCGAATGAGAGTTAGATTGGAGGGAGATATCTCCTCTATCTCTTCGATCCCAATCTTCAGAGCAGTAAGTGGAGACCGAATGTCGTGTGCCACTTGTCGTGCAACTTCTCCCAGTTTGGAAACCGCACGCATTTCGCTTTGTCGGATTTTGCCGGTGATGGACCTGAGTACCAAGGCGATGATTACCGTGCAGGCCATGACGCTCGAATGGGCGACAAAAAAGCGAACTTGATCCGCGGTGTGTACCTGCATGAGGCCGAACACAACCCACGGACCGTAGATGCTCACGATGTTCGCGAGCAACGCTAAATTCCGGAACGGTATAAATGGCACGGTGGCCAGGGCCACCATGCTCAGAGCCGGGAAGTACGGCGACTGCATGCCACCGGTGAGTTGGCTCATGATTAGGATCACGGCCGCGCAAGAAAAACAGAATACGCACGTCAATGCCTCGGCAACCCATTGTGGCGGTCGGGTATAGCGAAACACGCAGTAAACAACGAATGCCCAGGGCACCATGCACAGACGTAGCCCCAGAAACTGCCACTTCAAATCAGGGACAAAAACGATATCCATAGGCCAAAAGCCGACAAAAATCGGAATGGCCAAACGCAGCGTAATCGTCTGCATCAGTCTGGAGAATTCCTCTGGGGCGGCTTTCGGCCTTGAAGTCGGCGTCCACATATCTATCTATTTAACCCAAAAAACGTGCCTTCGTATGCAGTCTGGTATCTTCTGTACGTCGCCCGACGAGGCGTTTTTCGTAGATTAAAGCGTTGCATCAAAAGTTCCGAAACGTAGTGGAACGGTTGTGAGCGCACTATGAAACGATACCTCAAAGTGTTTTTAGCCGCGTTGCTCGTGCTACCTATCCTGGGTCTGTACGCGGTATCCCTGCAATTCCAAGATGGGAAAGCTCCCGAATGGTGGGAGCACATCACCATGTCCAAAGCGGATTTCGAGGCCAAAGCAAAGCTTCTGGAAGCCAGCGAGGCAACAGAAGCCGTGACCGAGGAGGAGAATTCAGGCTCCCCTAAGGAGTTGCAAGCGTTGCAGAAGTGGGCGCTCGATTTAGCACGTAAAGTGTACCGCGGAGTGAGAATGAGCGGCGTGCGAGAGAAAGTCGAAGCCGTAAATGCTCTGACAGCCCGCTTTGAAGCCGGGGAGATGACGGAAACTGAGTATTTCGCCCAGCGCCGCGCCATCATGGGTGATAACCCCGACGATATGCCTTCGGCCGAGGACCTTGCGAAAGAGGGACTAGAGCCTCTGCGGCAGCCGTCGAGCGTGGCCTCGCCGGTGCGGACTGCCGAGCCGGCGAAAGCAGGCTCTCCAAGTTCGGTGCCCTCCAATTATGATCCCACCGCGGAATACAGTCCGGATTCTGTTGTCGGTCGCAAATAGGGCCATACCGGCTATCCTTCCCAATCTACCTTGACCCCACCTACGGGCTCATCTACAAGGCGCCGTGGCTCGGCAGCTCTGCATTTTGATAACGCTTTTTCTTTGCATGCCAGCTCACGCCGGTTGCTGGCGGCAGTTGCTGGGGGCCCTATTAACTTCGCCTACTTTGGGAGCACCGCTGTGGGTACAAACCGACGATCTGGAACTCAATATCCGGCGTGTACGGTCTTTTGTTCAGAGCGGCTTTCTGAGCGGAACACTTTTGGACGATGAACAACCCCGCAAACTCGGCTTCGGGTATCCGGTGCTTCAAAGAGGCTGTTTCGACGTCAAATCTATTAACATTATTGCAATTGGCTTTGGGAGCGATCAGCCTTTTTTGCTCCACGCTTTTGCTCGCGACCGGCTGGAAAAGTTGCACCGGCTAGGTTATCGGCTCATTCTAAACCCATCGCTCGGTCACCGCGCGTTCACCGACCACGAGCGAAAGCAAGTACAGTTGGAGCCCAACCATGCGTTCTGGGTCCTGGAGCATGAATTTGGACATGTGCTGTATGAGCATTACCGACTGGGAAAGCTACCCCAGGATTTACAAGCCCAATTTCGCGAGCCCCTCGAGTTTGTGGACCGAGTGCAAACCACGACACGTTTTAACAATCTTACTCTGCATGAAATCTTCGCACATCTTCTAGAGAGAGGGGTGCAATTGAACGGACAGCGAATCGAAGCCGCACCTGAACACTACTTCACGGCGCAGGATACCTATGTTCGGAACTACATTCAGCGGAATCTGTTGGAATTGGGGCAGCATCGCTGGAATGCCGCCGAAACAGAGTGGGCGAACTTAATCGGACAACGCGCACCAAACCGTCGAATGGTCCTGCGCTTGGACTGATGGCGATAGCGCTTCCCGTGATCGCCTCGATGCCCACAACACGCACATGGGCAAAGTAGAGCGGGCCATGACAGAGTTAATGATGTCCGTTGTGAAGACTTTGAATCTTTCGGCCGCTACGGTGTTGGAATCGAAAGTGCGTATGGAACAATACGGTTTTTACTCCACTACAGCATGGCTGCAGACGCCCCAAGGTGTCGCGAAGTTTCAAGCAACAGCAAAGTTAACAGAGACCCGGGACTCCCAACTTCTTCAGCTTTCGTCCCCCTCCGGTACGGTTGCCACCATCGAAATTCCCGGGAGTTGAAAGTAGCTCTCCACCCATCCGGTGTCACCGGGCGGTACTACACGCTCCCATCGCTTTGCGTTGGCTTGTTTACCGATGAACGTCGAGAGTTCCACTTGCCTCCAGTGGTTGTTTCGCCTGAATGATCGCTTTGTTCAATTTACAACACCAAAGCGGAAATTCTCACTGGGTACTCTGCCTGCCGTCTGAATAGCGTTTACAGACAAGTGTTTTAGCCCGCTTTGCTTGCCAAACCTGGCAAACTCCTCTAGCTGAGGGACATGCAAAAAATCAAAATCCCCCAACTGTTCGTTTCGTTGTTCATTTTCTCGGGCCTTTTATCGGTAGCTTCGGCCGCCGACGAGGTAGTGCTTCGCAAAACCTATTCGCGTGGCGATGATGACTTGGCCTACACCTATAGGACCGCGTACCTGCGATTGTCCTTGGCGCTGAAGAAGACGGGCGACAAGTTCGATGCGAAAGTCACGTTTTTGGCCGATTTATCGACGGAAGAAGCCCAAGGCTTCGCGGAGTCGGTTCGTTTCGGGATGCGTGAGGCAAAGCGCGAATTCCGCAGCTTCCAGGATGAATCCTGGCGCGAAATGTCTCCGACGGCGGAGCCTCTGTTGTTCAAGTTTGTCCAAGTATCCCCAAGCGGTTTGGTTCCGGACGAACAGACTCAGCGCTTGGCCGACTCTCTCTCCAACAACGCGTTGAGAACGGGTTTCAGCTGTGCCGGGTAATCGCAAAGAGGCACTGAACAAAACTCTAGGCGGCACGCTCGACCTGGGTTTGCTGTCCGAAGGCCAGCACCAAGGCACTCTCTTCGTTCAGCAGATTGTGGGCCAGCGACCGTCTGAAACGGATACGGATATTTCCGTTCGGCACCTTATCCAGTGGAAAGCCACGGTCCAAAACGGGGAAGTGGTAATCGACTTTAAGAACCCGCAAGCACCGGCTACTTTTGTCAGCATTGCGGCTCCGGCGTGGGACGGCACTGTACGTCCTCACCGCGTTACGTTGCTTTCCGATGAAGCGGTCGTCGATGGACGCGCGTTCCCGATGACAACCGCCGCACTCGGCAGAGCTCATGAAGAAAAGGCGCGTGTGCTGATGCGCGAGGATCTCTCCGAGTTCCGCCGCGAATACAACCGCCGCGAGCGCCGTGAAAAGCGTCGAGAAAGTCGCTAGTACAATCAATAAATCATTGTGTAATAGGGGAGTCCGGCCACGAATCGCGGTCGGACTCGTCGTTTTTTCTGTTGGGCAAGGATTCTAAGGCTAGCCAGTTTTCTTCCGAGGAACTTCAAAATCAGGTAGTTCGTCATCCAAGTGTTCAACAAACTCATTCTTCCCTTGCTCGGGAAGCGCGTCGTAAACTTCCGGCCATTTTCTGACCACCATTTTTGGATCGATCTCTTGTAAGACCTCACGCTTAGGTCGGGCGCGTACATGGGGACGGGTGCGATCCTGGTTTGCTGACTGCTGTGGATGCACGTTGTTCTCCGGTTCAGCGCTGGCAACATAAAGCTGGATTGTCAGCACAGTCTCCCCAACCTGAACCTTATCGCCAATCTGGAGCCGAGAGGCGGCTACCCTTCGACCATTCACGAAGGTACCGTTCCGGCTCTTGAGGTCCTCAATTATCAGGTGCCCATCCTTACCTTGGTAAAATCGGGCGTGAGAGCCAGAGCAGAAGGTGTCATCAAGAATAAGGTGCCCCTTGGAGCGGCCTACAACGCATTCAGCATTTCGAATCTCAAATGGGTTGAGTTCCGTTTTCTGGCGCGAGATTTTTATCTTCAGCTTCATTTGCGCGGACGGGTGTTAGGGTCTTTACAGTGTGTCGAAACAACTTGAAGGGAGTGTAGGCAGAATGTGGAGATTTTTTCACATTCTTGCCGGCCGTGAGGTTAGGCACAAAGTCAGACAACAAGCTTGCTCGCCGTGAAATGCCGAGAAGGGGACCAAACGGGAGTCTAGCGGATTCTCTGGTGGGAGCGGCCTTCTAGGTATAGCACTCTGGCGAGTAGTGTGAGTAACCCCACAGAGCCGGTGCAAAGCACGATCACTAGCCAGGGAAGGACCTGCATTCCACAAGCTTTGGCTCGCGGTACCAGCAAGCTCCACGCAACCGAAGCCGCGCAGATTAAATCAAACCAAATCTGATTTCCCCAAAGATTTCGAGTGTGTTCCACCCAGAATCCGGTAGGGCCTTCCTGGGATATAGTGAAAATAGAAAACAATAGAAACCCGGCGGCAGCTACAGCCGGTATCAACCAGGTTTTGTCGCCGAGCGGCCGTTTAGTTCTCTCAACGGCAATTCCCATGAGCACAAACGCAATCGCACCTGCTAACGCCAAAGTGTTTTCCACAATCCTCCTCCGTTCTGGAGTTCATACTTTCTCACGGACTTAAGTCGATTGCCACAGGAGCAGAGGCAAAGCTGTCCCGGATAGGCAGCGCGCCTGCTCTTGTGTCTCCAACGTGAGACAGCGTTCTATTCAAAAGTATCGTCCCTGATATGAATCTCGTACTCCTCTGTCCTTTCTAAGCTCACCACGGCTTTGGCATGGGCATTGCTTTTTAGACTGACTGAGGCTCTGCGCTGAAAGGATTTTCATGTCGAACTTGTTCACCGGTAACGGAGAGTTTTTTATATCGTACGGCCAGGCGACTCTCTTTGGCGCATCGTTGCGAGTGTTTTCCGTCTCCAATCCTCTAGAGACATCTCAGAACGCATGCAACTGGTGTTGGCTAGAAACCCGCATATTCAGAACCCCAACTACCTTCGGCCTGGAATGTTTATTGCCACCGGCATCCAACCCAACGCTGTGTGCAAAGTGGAGCATTCCGCATTTGGCCTGGAGCAAATGGAGCAAATTTGGCAGAACACTCCTA
>JAZKJV010011066.1:0-140388 GCA_037367405.1 Ottelia alismoides
TCGCATGATAAAGGATAAGCTCGTTGCCTCCGTACATGTGATCTACAACAATTGCCTCTTCTCATTCATGGGGGTGATCAGTGATTGACATTCAATATGGAAATGTGTGTTTTTTACAGGTCCCATGGAGGGAATGGCGGCAATCACCGCAATGAGATATAATTTAGTGATGTTGAATATGACCTACCTGCGTGCAGTGATACAGGTCGACGACGAGAACATGATAGATGGAGCGGGTTACATCCCGAGACAGCCACAGCATACGTCGGTGCGTACGGGGCATGTATGGATTCGGGAGATGCTAAATGGACACGTTGCCCGATCATATTCTATTTTCCGAATGTACCCCGACACAATTCTCCGTCTATGCAACCTATTGAAGGAAAGAGCTGGCCTAAAGGATTCACGGCACCTCACGGCAGAGGAATCCCTCTGTATTTTCTTGTATTACCTCGGCCACAATGCGAAGAATCGTGTGCTTTCTGAACATTTTCAACACTCTGGTGATACAATTTTGAACCACCTCAACGACATTCTCATTCGCGTCGTCTCCCTCAGAGATCAGTTCATCAGATTCCCAGCTGTCGACTGTCCGGTGCCAGATGTTATTCTCAACAATAGGAACTTTTATCCTTACATCAAGGTACCCCTGCATGATGGATCTAAATTTCAATTTTGTTACATAAGAATGTCTATCTAATTGAACCATTCTGCAGGATGTCATCGGCGCAATCGATGGCACGCTTATCCCCGCAAATGTCCCCGCGAATGTCGCTCCTAAGTTTCGGAGCAGGCACCAAACCATAGCACAGAATGTCATGGCGTGTGTGGACTTCAGTTACAGATTTACATACGTCACCGCCGGATGGGAGGGTTCAGCCGCTGATATGAAGGTTCTGAGGTGGGCTTTAGACGAGGGAGGCTTTCATGTACCTCCGGGAAGGAAGTTTCTGCTCGATTGTGGATACGCGAACACGGAGAGCTTCCTTACCCCATATCGAGGCGTTATTGCACACCTACCACAGTTCAGGGCTCGAAGGGGACATGCGTATCGCCGGCCTGAGGAGTTGTACAATCACAGGCATTCACAGCTCAGGTCTTACGTCGAAAGAACTTTTGGCATCATGAAGGCCCGCTTCAAGGCAATAACTGAGCGACCGTTTTACAGCTTCGAGAAGCAAGTTTTGGTTGTCATGGCATGTTGCATCATCAACAATTTCATCCGTGATGTCCAGGGAGAGGACCAGATATCAAGTGCATTCACCCTTGAATCATCTCAGACAGGGTCGTCTGTAGACCCCAGTCCCAATGACGAAGAATTTGACAACACAGCTGCAAGTAGCGACGTCAGGGTTTCCGAACAGGAGATCCGAGCCGGAGAGTTGTTACGTGATTCTTTGGCAACGACCATGTGGGAGAATGCGCAACGTTGATTTTATGTTAGTTGCGTCTAGCTTTGGTTATCGTTATCCCGCCTCCACCGACTATTTCCTACTACGTTCTTCTATTCTCTATGATGCATCGCGCATGCCTGTACAACGAACGCCTTCCATGGATTACTATCATGAATTCTTACTACACCATATCTTAAACTTTCTGCAATGTCCCTATGATGATTCCACCTTTTTAAATTATATGTAATGATGCGGTGTCGATCTTGGCTGAGCAGCCACAATAGTGGCGTGGCTTAACTGACGCCACTATCATCGTTTTTGTCGATGTGGAAATTCAAATCTGAGGGAAATCTATATATTTTCTCTACTATTTTATGCATTGGTAGTTTTCATTATTGCAGCTCCATTTCGCTTTCCCAATTAACAGCATCCGTTCTGCTATACTTCCATAGCATCACCCGATTAATGTCAAGTATATGCCAGATATAATGACATATTATATTACACCAATTCAAATGACAACCAACAACTTTACCTAACTTTCAAACCTTATTCCTTATCCCCCAAAACCTAGCCGAACAGAGAATAGCCCTTATTCCACCTTATTCTCCTTATTCTTATTCTCCTACCGAACGGAGAATAGACCCTTATTCCCCTTATTTCCCATCCTTATTCCTGCTTATTCTCCTACCGAACGGGCCCTTACAATATCCACAGTTCTACCCTTTTATCGTTACTCTTATATCTCAATTTTATCATAGCGGAAGTATAGAATTAGGATTTTTTTTGAAATATAGAGGCACACGTATTATTGTAAAAAATGCAGGGGCATAACTGTAATTGCAAGGGTATTTTACAAAAGGACAGGGTTAGAAGTAATACCTAGAATAGGCATGGATGCAAAATATTGCCCATAATGGATATATTTTGGCAAACCATTTGCCGAACTCTCCCATGCTTGTCTAGTTTCTCTCGACCCCCTCTTCATCTCCAACCTCTTCCTTCTCACTTGCCTTGGCTTTCGCATGGTCTTATTGTTGTAATAATTAACCGAATGGATCGAATATTCGATCGAATATTGTTATTCTGTGGATGATCGAATAGAATATAATTATTTAGTTAATTCGATTCAACCCAAATATTCAACCCAAATATCTGGGTATTCGACCGATTATTACAACAGGCTTCTTATTTTTTATTTTTAAAGGTTAACATTTATCCTAGTATCACCACTACTGTTAAAGCTCTATATATGTAACTTGTTAATTGATACCTTTATCTTGTACTCTTATTGATTGATGATTATATATGCATAAATATACACGAATATATATTAGACATAATCTTATATTTAAAACAATTAAAAAATGCATAATCAAATAATTTTAAATAATCTTTATTCAGTGACCCCTCAAACTGAATATCGAATACTGACTTTTGTAACATTGTTTAGTTCCATGGATGCTAGCAAGGGTCTCCACAACCTCAACCTCTTCCTTGGCCATGATAGCCGCATTAACTATATCGTCCCCAATGCCCTCATCGATGACCATCGCATTGACTAGGCCCTCGTTTGTGAAAAACACTTGCATCTAATGCTCCATCTCTGTAGAGCATCATCTAGAATAAGAATGCTTTGGAACTCATAAAGATGATGACGCTTGGAACCGAAGTCGAAGGGAGCTTGGTGCAAAGGAGCTGAAGATTTGGCCTCAAGGATGGTATAGTTAAACACGACTATGTTGGCCAAAGACGATGTCGAGGTTGTGGAGGCCCTTACCGGCAACCGTGGAGAGGTGAGGAAGGAGAGTTATGCAAATGGTTTGCCGAAAGATACCAATTCAACAAATTGCTTGCCGAAATATGCCCCTTGTGAGCAATAGCTTGCATCCATGTCTATTATGTGTATTACTTTCAACCGTACGCCCCTTTGGGGAATAACTCTAATTGCATAATCTCAGAGGTACAAGTATAAGAAACCCTTGGTAGCATATACACAATAACATTTTATATTTATTTGAACTATTTGAATACAACCATCAATGAAACAATTTTAGTATATATATCGGTGTGTGTATCTGTATCTATCTATCTATCTATCTATATATATATATATATATTCTTGGGTTTTTTTACACTTGTGTCATTTCGAGATTCTACAATTACAGGGACGCTCCTTCCTTTTTTGCAACAACACTTGTACCTTTTTATTCTTACAAAGTTCAAAGAATTAGCCTTCTGCTACTACATTTATGTCCCTATATTGCATTGGCAAAAGGATAGTACTGTAGATCTTGTAAGAACACAGAGGCACACTTGTTATCGCAAAAAAAAAGAAAACAGTGGCATCACTGTAATTGTAAAATCCTCGAGCGGCTCAGGTGTAAAAAATCCTATACTTCTAGCACGCGCCGTACTTTTTTTTCATATCTGCATTTCAATGAAACAAAGATGAGACGTGGCACTGAGAGGGCCCCGCGGGAAAGATCCCATGAGGTGCGCAGAAATAGTAGAGATGACGAGGTCCCACCTGAGAGGAGCAGCTGCCAATGAGGCGGAGGCAATCTCACCTTATCCGCTTCCCCACCACAGCCTCCAAATCCGCCCTCATCACCTCCAACTCAAAAAAGCCCGCAACCTCCACTCCTCCTCAGCCATCAATCACCCCAATTGTGCTCGTGCACTCTCAAACCAACATCAAGGAGATGGCTGCCGTGAACTCTACCGTCCTCTCCTGCAACTACGCGCTTTCGGGCGCCTCCGAGACCAACTGGAAGCTCGCGTGCGCGCCTTCCGTCGCGCCAGTCTCCTCCGCTGCCCCCAAGCTTCCCGCCATCCGTGCCCAGCAGGGTCAGCGTGTCAGCGTGAAGGAAGGGAAGGCCGCTGAGGGTAGGAGAGCCGCACTCCTCGGGTTGGCGGCTGCCGTCTTCGCCACTGCCGCATCGCAGGCTAATGCCAGTATCCTAGACGAGTACCTCGAGAAGAGCCAGGCCAACAAGGTGAGACCCCTTGATTCGTGTTTTTTATATTATTCAGATCAATCTACTTCAAGAAGATTGATTGATCAACTCTGTTATGATGGTTTCAGGAACTGAACGACAAGAAGAGGTTGGCGACGATCAACGCCAACTTTGCGCGTGCCTACACGGTTCAGTTCGGCACCTGCAAGTTCCCCGAGAACTTCACCGGATGCCAGGACCTCGCCAAGCAAAAGGTTCGACATAAACTTTAACTCGCCGAAGCTTCGTTTAAAGCGTAAATAATTAATGCTTTCTTATGCGTGCGTGTGCGCGCAGAATGTGCCGTTCCTGAGCGACGATCTGGACGTCGAATGCGAAGGAAAGGACAAGTACAAGTGCGGGTCCAATGTGTTCTGGAAGTGGTGAAGGAAATGGAACGGCTATCGCCTGTGCACTGTTTAATCCCACTGCATGATTATTGAAGGACCTGGTTTAATAGAGATGTCGTTCGGTTTGCTGTAATTGGGTCTCACTTGTCTTCTCCCTCTTTTTTTTTTTGCTTTCTTTCTTCCCGTTCTCTGTGAATGCCAACGTCGATTAATAACTTTCTATATTCTTCTTCGTTATCCATCATATACAGATTGATTGTGTGTATGGTAAACCAACACCTTCCGATATCGATTTATATCGGTTTAATCATCAGTACATGTAAAGTTGATGGAGTCGGGGAACTGGGGGGGGGGGGGTGGTTGGATAACATGATACTTTTTCTGCGTGTCTCTTCCCTACAATTATTCCAATGTTCTCAAATCTATGCTCACAGTATAGAGGATAGAATTCTGCATCCACGTTCTTCTTTGTGAATAATATGCATCCTGTTGCCCAAGAAGTTTTGCACTTGGTACACATGAAGCTTAGGCCATTAACAATCATGTCCTTCATAGGTGCACAAGTGCAAAATCTTATAACAATTGTGCCTCTCTTTCATCATCATCTTCATCGCGTTTGGCGGACTCAAGCTTGCAACCCCTTCGTTGCCTCCACCTCGAACACGTCCCTCCGCCCCAACCTCCATTGCATGGAGAGACTAGTTGAGATGGTTAGGGCTAATGATGATAAGGAGGGGGCAAAGGTTGGGGAATGGCAAGGAGTAGGGTGCAACCGTGCAAGGGTTGAGGGCTAGGTGCGACGAGGAGGAGGAGGAGGAGGTTGCGAACATGGATTGGAGATGGTTGGGAGTGGGATGAGGAACTAGGGACTACGAGAAGGGCTTGGGGGGAGAGGATCAAGTGCAAAGAGGAGATGGTTGATGGGTAGAAGGGCTGGTGGCGGTGAAGAGTGGTGGGGATTGGGGTAAGGGGATGTAGTTGAGGGTCGGAAGAGGCTGGGGCGAGTCATCAATTCTCCCGACAGGCCACAATTACCGCGAGCAAACATATTTCTCAGGAGAGGAGTGGGCAACAACTACTCTTAAAGGCAAAAATATTAATGGTCTGAGAAGGTGGGAGCGCAAATGGCGTTGTAAAAAAGGTAGGGACATAACTGTAATGGTAGAATCTTAAAAGTGCACGTGTAAAAAAAAATCATTTTTTTGTATTTTAGAAAAAATGTATGCAATAAAACACGTAACTTGTCCCTAACAAAAAGCTGAAAAAAATACAATATGACAATGCAAAACATACCCTTCTTTCCTATTTATAACTCTAAATTTTCTATTTTTAATACACCTAAAATTCTATAAAGAGTATGATATAATTTCATCTTATTTTTTGATATATCCAGGGGGATGGCTCTTCAACTTATATAATAAACATCCTAAGCGCTAAAATGGACAAACCTGATTATGTCCAACTCAAAACTAATAATATTATCTACCTATTATTGTAGAAATATTTATATATTTTTATATTCTATATGTACTAGTTCCATCATTTTATTTCTCTGTACTCGCTTTATGTAAGTTACCCATAGGACTCTCCTCTATATAAGAGAACCTAGGGTTCTCAAAAATATTATGCTTCTATTTTCTTCCAATATGGTATCCGAGCATTGGTCCTAGATCGGAGCTTCCAACCCTTCAAGTTGCAAAACTCAAGTAGCATTGTACGAGAAAGGGTGTGGAGAAAGATGCCTCCCAGTATGCTCTTAGTGCAAATGTTCGCTAACCCTAAAGCCCCACTAGTCGCCCCTATTCTCCTCCTCACACGTGCACTGCCAACAGCATCGCCACCCCCTCCCGACGTTGCCTGCTCCTCCTAGCCCCGCCAACCCCACCCGACGTCACCACACCATTCTCCCCATGCACGCATTCGCCGCATAGGAAGCCACCCCCCGCTTTCTCCCGACGCCACCAGCCCAGTCGTGCGCATGCGCTGCCTCCTCTCGACGCCTCCATCGTGCATCGTTGCTTCTTGGGTCTTCTTCGGATGATGGATTTGATTGCATAAGTCTACATATGCAATCAGATCCTCACGTATTTGTGTAGACATCTATCTTTGGTCTACAAATCCCTGTGATCTCTGTTCGGTGATATGTCAAACAACAAAGTAGATGTACCTACCACAGGTACCTTCAGAGGTCCGACACCGATTGTCAAGATGGATGCTACGAACTATGAACTCTGGGCCATGCATTTCATGAGTCTCATGAAGTCGAACGACAACAATCATATTGTTACCGATGATGAATCGGTGGAGAAAACAGGGATCCACTTCTCTTGAGAGGCGGACGACGCATATGCCAAAGTTTGGCTGTCAGGCACATTGACGATTGAGATCGTAAATGACGTGTTGCATCAACTCACTACCAAGGCCACACAGGATATTCTGGCTACAACATACTCTCAGACACAAAATGAGACCAAGATTCTTCAGTTGCAGCACGATATCTTCACGATAAAGCAGAACAGAACACCCCTCCACTCACTGTACACATCCTTGCATGGAATTTTTGAGAAGTTTCACAGCTTCATGCCTATGACGGCTACTCCTGAGCAGCAGAAGACTTGTAGGAATGCTACCATGGTTGGTGTATTCCTTGCTACACCTGATCTTGAATATGATGTTGCCTGCTCTCATATCCTTGCGGATGCCACTATTACTCCAATGGAGGAAGCTTTCTGTCGACTTAGCAGGATCACTGTTCCGACTGCTACTATTGGTCAATCCTCATCGACAATGGCAGCATCCAGAGGCAGAGGTGGTTTTTCTTCCTTTCGTGGATGTAGACTCCGTGGTAGAGAGAGTTAGACCCGTCATCCCTGTACTTATTGTCATCATCCCGGTCATTCAGAGGATACATGCTATTCTAAGCATGGTTTCCCAACATCAACATAAGTAGCAGAGCACGTTGAGACCCCTGCTCCTATGACTTCAGATCAGAGATTTGATGATCTTGTCGTTAGACTTTGAGATATCATGCCTCCTGCCTCATCTCCAGGAGGTCATTCAGATATGGCATCTTCTTCCTCTACTAGTACATCTACTTCTGCTAGTACATCATGTAGCCCCAATGCTTTTACATATTGTCATGGATCTGATATTACAGAGTGGATTATGGACTCCGAAGCGACACACATTTATGTGGCGACAGAGAGTAGCTAACAACATACAGACATGTCCCTCCGGGACGGACTATAATGATAGCTGATGGGACTCACTCCTCAATCACAAGACATGGGGAGATTTTCTTGACGCCTTCGATACGTCTACAAAATGTATTACATGCTCCGTATTTCTCTATGAACTTGTTGTCTATTAGCCATCTTACAAAGGATTTACACTGTCGAGCCATATTTGACCCATCGTCTCTTATTTTTCAGGACATCCTTATGGGTCAACTGCTTGGTGTGGTCGTAAGCAGAGCAGACTTTATAGGTTGGTTCGCACACCTTTTTTAGGAGCACTCTCCCACTCTATCAGATCAGTCTCTCCATATACGTGGCATCTAGGTTTTGATCATCTCCCTCTCCAGAAGATGTGTCACATTTTATTGTAGATTTCTCCTAGTTCCTCATTTCAGTGTGAAGCGTGTCACTTGGGAAAGCATCATCGACAAGCTTTTCCCAGTCGTCAGAGTTGGAGCAGTAGCTCCCTATTTGAGTTGTTTTCTATCGATATCTGAGGTTCAAGTTGTGTTCCTGATCATCAGGGACACCATTTTTATCTTGTTATAATAGATGATTTTTCTCGTTTGTCGTGGATGTTTCTATTGAAAAATAAATCTGAAGTGGGGGATGTGATCAAAATCTTTACTAATGAAGTGTGAGATGGTTTCTCTACATCTGTGAAGTTTGTCAGGACTGATAATTCTATGAAATTTCATACTCGTTCTCTTTCATATTTTTTTCTTCACATGGTCTAATTCATCAAACATCTTGTGCTTATACATCTCAGCAAAATGGTGTTGTTGAGAGAAAGCACCTGTATTTACTTGATGTCACTCGAACCCTTCTTATTCATAGTCGTGCACCACACTCGTTTTGGGTGATTCGGTTCTTATCGCATGTTATCTTGTGAATCGTATGCCTTTGTCTGTCTTGGGTGAGAAAATTCCTTTCTCTATGGATTTCCCTGAGAAGGAATTGTTCTCTCTTACTCCTCGTGTCTTTGGTTTTGTTGCATTTGTTCACCAATTGGGTCCAGGTTTTGACAAGCTCTATCCTAGAGCTGTCAAATGTGTGTTTGTTAATTACTCCAGGACATAGAAGGGGTATAGGTGATATGATCCATTACAGAGGAAATACTATATCAGTACCGATGTTACATTTTTTGAGTTCGTAATGTATTTCTCTCCTACATGTGACATATTGGCTTCTTCAAAGTCTGATACCGAAATCTACATGCCACCTCCACCTCCTAGTCCGTTGTATTCTCCTACTGTTACACCACCACCACCGTCACAACCGCCACCTACACCAGCAGCACCACCGCCACCAGTTCCCTCTACACAACCGCCTGTGTAGTCAATTCTACCATTACCAAAGTACTATACCCGTCGCTTAGATCCTGCTCATGGTCACGGCCAATCATCCACCATGCCCCAGGTTTGTCCTGATAACATGGTTTCTAATGTGACTTCAAAAAAACATGGTTTCTAATGATGGGACTGGCGATAATTCTACACAAGGATCATTGTAGGAGGAGGTTCCTGAGGACATGGACAAAGCTATTGCTATTAGGAAGCAAAAACATACCTGTGCTTCATATCCACTTGCCTCACATGTGTCCTTTCATTGCCTGATAGGGGATTTTCACAACTTTGTAGTTGCTCTATCTGCTGCAGACGTACCGCGAACTTACCAGGATGCCTTGAAAGATAGCTGCTGGCGTTTAACTATGGAGGAAGAGATAGCGGCCCTGCAATCACATGGTACTTGGAGCTTGGTGTCTAATCCTCGAGGTGCCTCTATTGTCAATGGGTGTTTACCATTAAATATCATGCAGATGAGAGTCTTGATCGGTACAAAGCAAGATTGGTGGCACGGGAGTTTACTCAAACCTATGGTGTAGATTATTTGGATACATTCTCTTCTGTTACTCGTCACTCCACTTTACGTGTTCTGCTCTCTGTTGCAGTGGTACGTGACTGGACGTTATTTCATCTAGATGTTGATAATGCCTTTTTGTATGGAGATCTACAGGAGGAGGTATCCATGCAGCAACCTCCAGGGTTTACTACTGAGAGGGAGTGTCAATAGGTTTGTAGACTTCATAATGCGATATATGTCCTTAAACAAAGTCTAAGAGATTGGTTTCAGAAGCTCTCAGATCTGATTGAACGACAAGGGTTCAAGAGATCAAATGCAAACCATACTCTAGTTGTGCAGAGAACCTCTAAAGGGATACTTGCCATCATGGTTTATGTGGATGATATAATTGTTACAGGAGATAATGCACAAGGAATAAAGATGGAAAAATATTTTTTGGGAAGTCAGTTTGTTACTAAAGATTTGGGCACCTTATGGTATTTCCTAGGGTTGGAATTTGCTAGGAATGCACAGGGTCTTGTGATGACCCAAAGAAAATATGTTATATATATGCTTGTTGAGACGTGCATGATTGTGTGCAGACCCTCTACTACTCCTATGGATCCTAGCATGAAGTTGTATGAAGGTGATACATATGAGGTCGATAAGAGGAGATACAAAGAGATGGTGGGAAAACTCCTTTATGTTACTATTACCAGACCAGATATTGCCTTTGCCGTGAGTTGAGCAAATCGGTTTCTGGAGCAGCCTCGACAGGTACATATGGATGCGATACACATGATATTGAGATATCTAAAATCATCTCCAGGTATAGAATTACTTTTCAAGAAAGGAGAAACTCTTACTGTATCTGCATATGCTGATGCTGACTATGCAGGGTGTCCTAAGGATAGGAAGTCTAAGTCGGGCTTTGCAATATTTGTTGGCAGTTTCCTTGTTTCTTGGAAAAGCAAGAAACAAACTGTTATGGCTAGATCAAGTGCCGAGTATTAATATAGGGCTATGGCACAAGCGAGCAACGAAATGATGTGGGGTCGAGCTGTGTGTTAGCAGATTTACACATAGAAGTTCCTCTACCTATGCAGTTACAATGTGATAATCAAGCTGCTCTGTTTATTGCAAACAACCCTGCATTTCATGAGAGAACTAAATATATTGAGATAGATTGCCATTATACGAGAGATGATTGAGAAGGGGTTGATATATACATCACATGTCAGTTCAGGAGAGCAAACTGCAGATATATTTACCAAAGCATTTCTCAGAGGACCATTCCTGAAGTGTTCGTCCAAGCTGAGCATGATTGACATCTATGCTCCAGCTTGAGGGGGAGTGTAAAAATATTTACATATTTTTATATTCTATATGTGCTAGTTTCATCATTTTATTTCTCTATAGCTGCTTTATGTAATTTATCCATAGGATTCTCCTCTATACAAGAGAGCCAAGGGTTCTTAGAAATATTACGCTTTTATTTTCTTCCAACACCTATCATAATACATGATCTCTTCTTTTTCTTGTTCACAATATCTTCTTCTTCTATCTCATATTTACTCTTCTTATTCTTGTTCTCATCTCTTACACTCAGCTCCTTCACATTCCCAACCAATTTCTTCTTCGTATAATCTCTTTATCCTTCTTTATTTCCTCACATTCCATTTCCATTCTCCTTGAGCAATTCTCCATTCCCTATATATCATCCTCTAGAAGCAGATCATCTGCTGTAGCAACAGGACATGATGTGTCCTCTTTTCTTTTGATTTTTTCAAAGTATGTTTGAAAAATCCAACCTTACAGATTGAAACTATGAATATTGTTCCACTCACATACCAGATTTCATCAAAATATGGTAACTTAGCTATTTTATCTTAAAGGTCAAAGAAAGTCAGCCTTTGTGGGATTTAAAGAGTTTCCAATTGGCTAAATCATTGGCATTTAAGGATAAAATAGCTGCAAAGTGATATCATATTTTTGAAGAAATTTGATAGATGAGTATAACAATATTCATATATTGAATTGGTAAGGTTGGATTTTTTAAACGAATATTGCAAAAAAGAAGAAAAGAAAAGAGAGCACACCATGCCCATTTCTATAGCAGAGGATTTGCTCCCTCCATCCTCTCTCATGGTTGATAAAAATCAAATATTTTCGTTTCCCTTCATCTCATTTCTCTTATTCCATTATTTTTCTTCTTCTACTTTTCTTTTCCTCCCTTATTTCCACATCCATCCCCAACCTCCTCCTCCCCATTTGCCTCTACTTCTCCCCATTTTCTGTCACCTTCCTTCCCTTTCCTTCCCCTGCCTCCATTGTATCCCCATCTGCTCCTTCATTTCCTTCCCAACCTCGAGCTGTTCCTCCTCTTCATCTCCTCAACCCCTTCCCTCCTCCACTCATATCCACACTACCCATTAACATCCTTCTCCCTATACCTATCTAATAGCCTAGTCCCATTCTGGCTATGACACGATCCAAAGGGCACGTGATACGAGAATCCTCTACAGAGAATTTAGACCACATGGCCATTGAGGCTACATCCATGAGCCCATCATCAAATAGATAAGCGCTAGAAAAGCCTCAGTCAAAAGCTTGACCATCCTACTTTCACCGCCTGAACATTCAATCTCCTAGAACAACCCAAGACCCACGTGCTACACTATGAATGAGCACGGACTTCTTGCTCGGAGAGGCCTATCCCTTGGGGGTGTAGACAACTCCTCTTTTTTTTCTTTCCTTCGAGTCCTCCCCTCAGCAACTCCCCTGCCTTCGAACGGTGCAATAACATATTAACATACATTGATTGATTCGACGTGGAGGTCGATGATCCCAAGAGTTTGATCGCCACACCATGGAAAATTGACCCTAACTAATTGTTAGATTCGGGCCTAATAAACATGTTAACATGCAACCAACAAAAATGTTTAGGTCCAAATTATCAAGTAGTAATTCCTAACTCTTATATCCGCTCACACTTTGTCAGTTTTCAACGTCCACTCCCACTTTGTGAGTTTTAGACGTGACACTATATTTGATAAAATGTAACAATTAGTAATCACAGATAATGTTGTCATCATTGGTGAAAATGTTAGGATAAGCATAATGTTGTCATCATTGGTGAAAATGTTAGGATAAGCATTTCGTAATAGTTTAGTGCATCAGTGAGGGCTGACCCTATATTAGCAAACAGTGGTCTTGTAGAAGTGAAGATAGCTAGTTTACACGGTATAAGTTCTTTCCGAAAGATACATGTGACTAAATTATACATACTCATCAACATGATTTCAAACTTTTCCAAGGGATAGACTCTGCTTGGTTCTTCCTTGGTTAGAATATATTATCCAAGACTTAATATTTGCGTGAATTTGAAAAAAAAACATTTACCTTTTCAAATCTGCAATGTCAAAAATCTTTATTGGAAGGATGACTGGAATGAGACGATAAAATATTTGATGCGTAAATAAAACAATAATTCCATCCCTTTCGTTGTTTAATATAACACAAGAATTGACGTAGTTTAAAAGTATAAATAAGGCATTTACTTTTTTTTTGAAAATAAAGGGCTAAACATAATACATGTGATGGTCCATAAAAGGATGTCAAAAGTGGCTGAGATACTGCTGCATGTTTTATGCCAATTTCTATTCCCTAGTCAATTCAATGCTGGTCATTTTCCAATAGGATTTTCTTAAGAACTGCACTCCAAAACTGTATATGGTTGTATTTGAAGAATGCCTGTGTTGGAAAATACGAAAATACCAAACAAAACAACACTTTAATCGTATGCTATACATGTTCTATATGCGGTATACATGGCTATTCATGTAATAGAAAATACTTTCTGGGCCGAAATCGATGCAAATCACCAACTTACAATTAAATTTGACAACAAAAAACATACCGGAGAAAAATATCTTACACGAGTACGAGAAAGAGATAACGAGAACTCAATTCTTGCCAATGACAAAGGACTACAACAAATGGGATGTGATCACGTAAATAAATAATGAGCTCTAACCAAATTAGATTCACACTATGCAAATATCAAGATGAATTTTCTATAAAAATATGAACATCAATCTTGGAGAATATATTAGAAAGTGTACATTGTAGATCTTCTGTTGTAACGTACATAGAGCAACTTGGCAAGAGCAAGGTCAGCATTGATGCCAAGAGAGCCCAACGGTCTTGTTGAGCTCAGGGCATGGTGGCGGGAGCACATCGTACGTGCTCCCGCTCACATGCTCGCACTTCCACTTGGCGTGGTCACTACTTATCCCCTGCAAGCTCACATTCCTCATGCATATCCCCTCGTAAGTCGTCCCGTCTAGCCCCTCCAGCACCGGTGCCATCTTCACGTCGACCCCCACAACGTTGCTTATGTAGATTCCCTCCACCCTCGGAAGTGCCGTGGGATCCCACCTCTCATCCGGGTGATCGTTCGCCCCACGGCTGATCCGTATGGGCACCTTCACTCGCTCCATCGCCACGTCCGTCACCGTGATGTTCTCGATGTACCCACCTCGGCCACGGTCCGATTTGATGCGCACCGCAGCAGCTGAGTCCCAGACGTGAAGGTCCTTGATGAAGACATCACGCACGCCGCCGGACATCTCGCTGCCGATACCGACTCCGGAGCAGGTGGGGGTGGTTCCGGAGAGGCGGAGGACCATGATGTCGTGGCTGGGGCGGGCGGCGGCGATGCCGTAGTGGTCCCAGCCGCTCTTGACGGCGACGAGGTCGTCGCCGCTCTCGATATAGCAGTCCTCTATGCAGACGTAGGAGCTGGAGTCTGAGGGTTAATTTTGAGACATAAAGCAAAAAGGGCGGTTAAATATGACAAGTAAAAAACGCGGTAAATTCACATGCATGTTTAAAAATTGTGGCAAATTTTTGAAGTAGAGTACAACGCGTAAAACTTGTCGCCTGACTCGAAGTATGGGATCCAACACATTGGCGGACAAAAGAAAGTAAGTATTAAAGAGTTATTTTCTTGTTTACAGTTTTGTTAATGTAAATTAGAAGTAATATGTAATTGGAATTCTATTGACATTTTTTCTTGTAAATTATTGACCAAATACGTATTAATATATTAAATTTTTTTGGATTTTATCACTTGTATCCTCTTTAGCTTCTAAATATCATTTATATCTCTCCCTTTCTTATAATATCAGTTGTGCTCCGGGTTCTCTCCAAAATCTACTGTTCTGTCCTTGTATAATATCAATTTTGACACTACTTTACCTTAATAGAACGGTAGAATTGTGAATTTTTTATGAAGTCGGGAGCACGACTGATATTAAAAAAGGAGCATAACTGGTACTAAGTTAATTAAAGGGAAAACAAATGACAAAACCCAAATATTTTTATATTGGAATTATAAAACAAATATTTCCGATTAGTCAAATACTGCTTAATCTTTAGGAAATATCCTTTCCAATGAGTACCGACAGACTTTGGTAATCTTCATGGCTCTTAACATCTTATTTAGCCAAGGGATGATTTAATCTAAGAAATGCCAGCCCATGCTTTTTTATCAGTACTGCTGTAAAAGTGGTATATATTTCTTGGGACAAATTTCAATTCACGCTAGGTTATTAAGCAAGTAGTATATTAACGCGGTGTTGTAAATTATTGTACGTAAATTTTCTGCGGTAGAGTTGGGTGTCAAGAATGAGGAATCGGGTTTGACAACTACGAAGTAGGATTTTATTGGTTATCTGGAAAACCTCAAACCTGAGAAGTCCTCTATCTATCCATCACTCGCCACTTAAACACTACTACTTATTGGCTTGAAAAGCATCAAACATTTGAAAAAGGCACAGCAGTTTGGTTTCTAACTTATGTCCAAGGTTCAATCTTCCGTATTGATGGTCTCCTTAAAAAATAGTTGTAATGAACGGAAACATGCCAAAGTAAAGTAAGAGTCTGCTTACCTGGATCTATTCCGTCTGTATTTGGAGCATCAAGGGGTGCCAGGATTGTCACATCTTTGATCACCACATTGCTGAAACAAATTTGTAAAGGGAGCCCATTAACATCAAATCACTGCTCAAAATCTCTCATCTAGCTGTAGAAATCTGCACATATAATTTCTTCATCTTTTCATTCTACATGATGTAAAAAAAACAGCATATTTCATACAACAATTCAGTAGTAAATTCCTTCTAAACTTTTCCGTTGTCGAGAAAGCCACATTTATGAAGTTATATTAGAAAGTAATTACATCCCATCCATCCCTCACCATTTGACACAACAGAAGAGATGATAAAATTCACTTGATGTGTCTCCTGGAAAAGATCATAGTACATGCCTGTTAACGAAAAAAAGCATCACAGACTTCAACATCACAGGCTTCAACCGGTCACTATATTTTTTCTGCACAGTTCTTTATTTGTCCTGACGTGTCGGTGGAATTCGATTTCTTCTCTACCCATAAAGTGTAGTAACAGCCATAAGAAGACCTTAAGGTCTATATGGTGCATTTGCATGTTTGTTACATGTTCATGTCAGTGAGTACCATATGCATGTATGGACATGGGAGAGCCATGATATAACCATGTGTCATCTTCATATCATAAGTTTTTTGTGGGTTCCCTGCATTTACAGCTAAAATCTAATTGTTTATCAAAAGAATTTGATTTCTAGAGGGAAATAAAAATATAGATTGTTTGGGTACTGGACTCTTACCTACAATAAACAGGGTGAATAGTCCAGAATGGCGAATTGAGGAAAGTGAGGTTGGAGATGAGGACATTATGGGAGTTGACTATCTCAAGGAGATGGCCCCTTGTATGCTCCAGTGTCCTATTCCTCCACATATCCCACCACATGCTCCCCTGCCCGTCAATACTCCCATTATGTCCTGCATCCAAGTGGACCGCACTCAAATCCCCATAAAGTTCCCATTACGATTTATATATAGGTTTTGACTTTTCTTAAATAGAGAGTAAAAATAGAGATATCCTGATTTTTAGTTGACAGAGTTAACATCCCGTGAATTCAGTTATTCATTAATTACCTAGAAACCGATCCTACTTTATGTACAAGGAATTGGTTTACCTAGTATTTTTGCATAAACAAAGAGCAGAGTTAGCCATTTTATTTATGATTTAGACTGAACCAGACGTGTAAGGTTATTGCTACCTCCCTTTGATCATTTCTAAAGAGAGGTAGTAATTTTAAGACAACAGAAATTTACAAGACTGATTTTCGCTTCGAAACTATAGATTATAGAGCGGTGAAAATGGATATATTTCTTGACCCTATTGCAAAAATTATATTGGCTATATCTTTTGGAACAAGGACCATAGCTGTACACTTCCACCATCTTCATGGTTGCCCACTACTCAAGAATTATTTGTTCGTCTAAGGATTATTTTATTATTATCGCATCATGCATGAATCGTACGTTGGATTTAGGAGGGTTCGGTTTAGGAATAAGAATGAATAAGAATGCGAGAAATAAAGAGAATAAAGATTTACTCTTTGTTCGGATGTAAATATAAGAATACAGAGAATAAGGTGGGATAGAGGTAGATAAGGATAAAGATAGAAATAATGGTGTAATAAGATGAAATAATGAGATGATGATGGAAATAGCTGTAAGAACCACAACGAGCAAGATATTGACTTCCTTATTCCAATGTTTATTCTCCAAACAAACAAAATCTTAGACCCCGTTTGGTTGGGGGGTTACCCCCACTTTTGGTAAGTAACCCCCCAAAACCCACACTTTTAACCCACTAATGGGACCCACTTTCTTTCTATAAAAAATATATATTATACCATCGTATCATCTAAAAATCATAAAATACTCAATTTCTACTCATTATTCCAAATTTCAATACAATCACATCTCAACAACTACCCACTTTTTCAAATTCCAACAAAATCATATCATAATAACTACTCACTTTTTCAAATTTCAATACAATCACATCACACAAACCTTCACAAACCCTTAACCCACCAACCAAACACACAAACACAAAAACATGTTATCTTCCTCTGAATAATCCATGAACCAAACACACCCTCAAGGTGTGGCCAGTAAAGATATTTGGACTTTTGGGACCATCCCCTCCATTAATGATGTAACTTCCAGCCGAGCAAGTCCACTAAACAACTCAAAAATGCTAAATAAATAGGAAAAAGTCAAACTAATATTTTAAATACCAGAGGAGGGAAATAATTATAAAATAAGAAGCCGACCGCGTGCATGAGTCATGGACTTGGCTTGTTAATGCTATATCTTATGAATATCTTCTGACGTACGTAATTAGAACAATATCATCTATTATCCCTCGATCTAAACAAGACTGATCGTCATGTTATCTTCATCTAATAATTTGTGAGTAGAATTTTCTCTGCTAGACTTCAAGTTTGAATCTGATGACTTTGTCAGAACAAGTGAATTAAGAACAAAAGTCTTCCCTATTTTTCTCAAATTGAAAACTGAACAGATAAAATCTTAAATACCGTGAATTAGTTAGATATCGAGGTCATATGATTTTTGAATTTGCTAAAATCACCGTGGACTCATAACACAAGAAAAAAAGATTTAAATGGAGCTATATATAAATATAAATATAAATATAAATATAAATATAAATATAAATGATCACCTGTAATAACTAGATCGGTGACATCTCTCGCATGAAGAAGGCTGATGTGTCGGCCCCCGGGCCTCTCCCTTCCCCTCCCATAAGAAGGCAACGCCTCTATCACCGGCCACTCCTCAGGATCCTGTTCCATCGCCAACACGTTAATCCAACACGCATTCCCCTATTATTGAAAGTTATAATCGTCCAACAAATCACCATCGAGTCCCCACTACTTGCAAGATATTACTAGTGGCAATATTTTCCATCCCCTCATCACTCAAACAATGTTTTTGTTTATAAAATATCGGATAATGTTGACGTAAAGATTTTAATACCTTACGGTCCATACAAACTTTATGGCAGTGCTCGATGAGGGATAAGATCGTTTGTATGAAGATATATTATGCTAAAATAAGTTGTCCTTGAGTAGTGCAGTAATATCATGACTTTTATACAATACTAATTTCTTTTTTATCACTAAACCAGTAAATCAAAACTGAGGAATCAAAACACTCCTTGTTCGTCTTTATTCAGGAACATAGAAAATAAATTCTTTAAATTTATTTTTCACAAATTCGAGATATATCTTTCAGTCTAATTCGCTACTGTTGTGATGCTTCGATCATTCAATTTGTGACCGATGCTCTGTTAATACAAATGTTAGAGAACTTCATCTTGTGATCGTTTATCCCTTGTTCTGCAGTGCATACACAATTATTTCTTGGACGAACAATCGCAAATCGTACGAATAGTATTTTAAGTTAACTATCGTTAATCGATACTTTTTATTTTCCTATTTCAGTTTATCATGATCAAATCAACGACGGTTGAGTAGAAAAACCGTCAGTATAAAGATTATATAATCTAAATCGTGGTGCAATCGATCACCTGCGACCCCAAGATGATCGCGCCTTCCTCGAGGAAGAGCGTGAAGTCGGAGGTAAGGTTAAAGCTGCCCGTAAGCCACCTCCCCGCTGGCACGTTCAGCTGCGCACCGCCGTCTACCGCGAGCCCAGCGAGGTACGCGACGGCGCGGCGAAACGCGGCGGTGTTCGATGTGACCCCGTCGCCGACGCCGCCGAAGTCCGCGATCGAAGACACATGTCGTCTCGGGGGTCCGGGGACGTGGAGGCCGGAGCAGGTGATGGTGGCGGGCGTGGGGCCGGGAGGCTGCGGCCCGGTGGCGGACGGGCGGAGGCACCAGGTGAGGAGGAGGAGGGAGGCGGCGAGGAGGGGGAGAGCGCGCGAGGGCTTGGTGAGCTGCGGTGGTATCAGGCTTGGGTTCGGATTTAGGATGTGGAACGGTGGGGTCTCCGCCGCTTCCATCCTCCTTTTGGTGCTGCTGATGGGAGGTGGAGATGGGAATGGGAAGATGGGAATTTGGGGGGAGGGCTCGTCCGGGTTGTTATGGGGGCGTTGGGATAGACCGCGGGGGAGCGTAATCTCGGGGAAGTGCCAGTGGATTGGACGGTTGAGATCCGGTTGGGGTTTTGATGCACTGTGATAGTAAAAGGGGATTAAGATCACCAGCGCGTAGCTGTGGTGAGCGGGAGGTGGAGATCGCGTGATACTCGCGCTTTATCTCTGTAGCAACTGCGGCTCATACGTTGCTATCGGTAGGTGGGATGTGTATTTCTTGGGTACTAATGGTATGGTTTGTTTATAAATTCTAATTCCTGAATAGGAAATCCTAGTTAAAGGGAAAATATCATAAAAAAAGGAAAACTGAAAAACGTGAGGTTTAAGTCCTACCAATTATTGCTATACTGAAATTTCCACCACTTCCTCTCTCGATTCAAACGAGAAGGATTATTAGGAATGCAAAATTTTGACATTAATATCCGTTATAAACATTACTAATATGCAATCAATATCCAATTTTTAAGGATATGGTAAGATAATTTTAATATCCGTCAATATCCGTATCTGCATCCATATTCATATTCAAAATTGAAAGAATACAGTAATACCTATATCCGTATTCATATCCGACCGTTTGCATCCCTAAATATTTTGGTACGTGTTTCCCATCCTTACTCACTTTTCCCGTCCTTACTCACTTTTCCCATCCCTCCGCCCAACTGAAAATCAGTTCCTTTCTGGTCATTTCACATGCCGACCTGTCTTTGTATATTATCATACATCTCTAAATCTGATTTCTCACCTTTATCAAAACATCTTATCTCAGATCTTACTTAATATCATTAAAGTCTCTAAATTCGATTATCAGACATAAAAATGAAATATTAAACAAAAACATTTTCGCTCGCATCTAATCTTTTATGTCTCACTTTCCCCAAGTGTTTCTTAGTGGATCCCACTGATCTGGGATGCAAACGGTCAGATACACATACATATATATGCGTTACTATATATTTATCAATTTTTAATACGAATACTGATGCTGATACATATATTGATGGATATTAAAATTATGTTACCGTATCATTAAAAAAAGAATACAGATTTAGAATGAATACTGATCGCATACAAATAATATTAGAAATACTCTATAGATTAGTTTATATATATCTGTGTGTGTGTGTGTGTGTGTGTGTGTGTGTGTGTGTGTGTGTGTGTGTGTGTGTGTGTGTGTGTGTGTGTGTGTAAATCTAATGGATGAACTTTTTTTGAGGATAATAAAAATAAAAAAAACTAAAACACGTCACCTTTAAAGAAAATTCGTGATAAGATAAAAAGAGATAAAATAGCCAACAACTCAAGTTCGTTGTTTCTTTATCTCTTAATTAAGTCCAGTTTATTATTATTAATCATCTCACGGATTGTGTCTATAAATACCATGGGACTCCAATGACTTCCCCACACATTGCCTTTGGGAGAGAGAGTCTAGAGTGAGAGAGAGGAGACGACGACGACATTCTTTCGTCGTGCCTTTTCCGAATTCAATATCGACAACCCTCTCCGTCAACATTAGAGTTCTGTTCCGATGAAATTGGAGGAGCAACGATGTGGCTGACAACGGTCCGGATTGGTAGAATCTTGGTCGACGAATTTCTTGTGTCGACAAGGTATGTGTCGAACACATAGGATCGTCAAATGATATTTTGTGTTGATCTTTGGTTTAGAAATATAATTTATAGATGTATGTGTCGAACCTTTAGGAATACGATTCAAGGACTAATAACCATATGCATACGTATATACTTGATATCACGGACACTATGTAAGATATTTGAAAACTAGACACTATTTTCTCTAAGTTTCCGCTTCAAGTACTCACGCAACATTAATTTAGATCATCAAATGACCTATGATTTAATTAATTGTTAGCATCTAATTTCATGTACGGGGAATCATGCATCCCTAAGATGTTGCATTATTTTCTAGAATCTCATCGGAAATTATTTTTCCCTCATGGTGCTATGGTGCCGATTACATTATTGACGATTTTGATGATAACATTACAGTCATTACCATTATTAATCACTCCATGGGTCTTAACAGAAACATCCCATGGTAATTCAACCACATTAACAGTCTTATTTCTTGGTCATGTGCAACTTGATCGGTACTAGGTCTTGAATCCACAAAGTAACAATCGGATTAGTTTCATGTCTCGATTACGTTGCTCCCCACTAAATCTGATGATTATTAATTTTTTGGGATTTTTACCCGGCTGACCCTATAATCTTTTTTAATTACCTCTATGACCTTTGAAATATCGTAATTCCTCCCCCGACCTCGCAAACTTGCTCCGTCTTACCCAACAAACCCTGTCGTCAATTTTAACTATATTTGAGTCAAATACCCGGGTTAGTCTTGAGTTAACCTAACTAATTTACCATTGAACGGTTAGGATTAGTCAAAATAAAAAAAAGAATATAAAAAAATCCTGCTCTTGCAGGGGGGCGAAGCAGTGACAGTCAGGCGGAGGGCCTCCAGCAGAGAAGGGAGGGAGGGAGTTCCATCGTCAGCGGGAAGGGGGGGGGGGGCAGGGGCGAAGCAGCAGCGGGGAGGGGGCTCCATCGTTGAGGGGGAGATCCATCGTCGGCGGGAGGGGGGGGGCAAAGCAGCGGAGGAGTGGGTGGGGGGGGGGCTCCATCGTCGGCTGGCCGAGGGGAGGGGGGGGGGGTAGGGAGCAGCATCGCCGGGGCCGAGGGGGCGGGGGCGGGGGGGTCTCGGATGATGGAATGACACACATTGTAAATTTAATAAACAAAACGGGTATAATATAAATGAACATAACAAAATCTGATTAATGTTAATGGGTAAATTAACGGGGCTTTACCGCAGGGTCTGTAGGGTAAGGGTTAGCAATTTTACAGGGTCGGGGGAGGAATTACGATGTTTCAAAGGTCGTAGAGGTAATTAGAAAAGATTATAAGGTCTGCCGGGTAAAAATCCCTAATTTTTTTGTTAAATCTAAACTGTTTGTCTCCGTTCATTATCCCCATCAAAATTAATTTAAGCATTATTGAAATACAACATAATTTTTTGGATATTAAGGATATCTTGACATAAAAGTTTAAATTAAGATGATGGGGTTGAAAATATTGCCATGTGATTTAATGTTATCAAGAACTAAACAACTATATGTAATATATATGTGTTCAATTTTCTTCAATTCATAAAGAAATAATTTATTATGATTATCGAAGCTATCAAGTCATAAGAAGTTGACAATAAGTTGTTGGTACTGACTCAAACTAAGGGATCGTAATGGCCTAAAGGGCCAACGCCTTCCGGGGGCATGAGGCAAAAGATAAGTCCTTTACAGTTGTAGCTACACTATCATGTTATGTATTGTTTATGGACCACTTATGCCGGCGGTAAACCATCAAATCCATCAAAGCTGCCTAAGAATTAACAATCAAGACCACTCTAAACATAAAAAATATCATGGGCATATGTGCAATATATGTTATATATGCAATTATGTTATTGTTATGGACATATGTATAACTTCTGTTAATGTTAAGTACACGTGTGCAATTTATATTAATGTTATGAGCATATATGCAATTATGTTTATGGTATGTGCATAAGTGCCATTTATGGTAATTTTAAGGGTACATGTGCAATTATGTTATTGTTAAGTACATATGTGCAATTTATGTGAATATTATGGGCGTACATACAAATATGGTAAAACTTACGGATATATGTGCAAATATATTATGTGATTCATAGTTATGAATGGAATTTAGTTATATGCGTTAAATAAGTTAATTTATGATTCACATGATAATGACTTTTGTTACTTGTTTTCTACGCTAATCGGCTTGACCCCAACTCGGCACATACTGAGCGTTATGCTCATAACAAGTATTGTTAATCTTTTTCAGGAGAACGTGAGGATTAGATCCTAACAGTTTAAGGGAGACGATACCGTCTTCAAGAAGTAATATCGGTATGGAAGTACTGCGGGTTTGTTTTGGAAGGACGTCCTTTATGCCCACTAGAATAAGAAAATCGTGGATACGATTTCATGTAGTTTATTTATCTTTTTATTTTAATTAAGGAACTCTTGGAACTGTAATCTTACTCTTATTATGGAAAATTTTTATTTAAGTTGGTTATTTACTGCTCTTTTATGCTATGATTGATGCTATGAGTAACGATCTCGAGATTGTCCATTTTATTGTCGCTTCCGCATCATTCTCGGACGATCGGTTTCGTTACAAGTGGTATCAGAGCAGGAGTTCCTCTAGACATAAGATATCCGACCAAATCAAACTTAGATCCACTAGTATTAGAAAATATAAGCATTTGATCGTAAATTTCACATTTGGTCATTGCAGATGGCCCCTCGTCGTGGGGAATGAGGCGAACGGAGATCAAGACTCTTCGTCAACCCACGACATGGCTATAGGCATGCAACACAAATGCTAGAATTGATGACCATGATGACTCAACAACAAATGCATCAAGGACATGGTTATGGTGGACTGACCCTGAAGACTTTCATACAGCATGACCCTTCTATCTTTAAAGGAGAACCTAAGCCGGATAAAGCTGAGCATTGGTTGAGGAAAATGGAACTTGCTTTTGAGGCAACCGATTGTCCCGAGGAGAAGAAGGTGATATTTGACACTTATCGTCTACGCGACAAAGCGAAAGAATGGTGGACTTCTTGTAAAAGCATACACTTTGCTCATAAAATCACCATTGAATGGAAGGATTTTAAGGAACGTTTCATCGAATGTTACATTCCTCAGCATGTTTGAGATGCAAAAAGACTGGAATTTATTGAGCTTCAATAAGGGAGTTTGTCAGTTGAACAGTATGCTTCCAAATTCTAAGAGCTGGAAAAGCACGGAAAAAATGCAAAAATGAAAGACAATGTGTTAGAAAATTTGTTGAAGGCTTGAATTTAGGATTGGGCATAAAGGTGCTCACCAGAGGTCCTCAAACATTTTCGGATGCAGTTTCAACGGTTGTGGAGATTGACTCGGCATACAAAAGGATCTAACAACAAGTTGGTGGAAAACGTCCCCATTCTGCCGACAATAAGAAGGGTAAGTTTGATAAGGATAAAGGAAAGAAATTCCGAATCGAGAATGCCAAAAAAGATAAGCCAGTATATCCTCTATGCTCTCATTGTGATAGAAGGCACACTGAAGAGTGCTATAAGCTTATAGGAGCTTGCTTGGCTTGCGGACAGAAATGTCACTTCATTAGAGACTGTCCCAAGAAGAAGGAACAGAACTCTGGAGATTAAAAGAAGCATGTAAAGGGAATGTTGTTCGCACTACCTACTGGAGAGGAGGAAGATGTACACGCTACAGTGGAAGGTACACTTTCTATTGCAGATCATTTGAGTTATGTTTTATTTGATTCTGGTGCATCGCATTTTTTTATTTCTCATCGATTCGCCAACAAGTTGAATTTTGAGGTTATTGAACTTCCATATACACTTAGTGTGACTTCACCGATGGGTGAACACTCTACTTTGGGAACCTACATGGCCTATGTACCTGTCCTTGTTGAAGGACACAATCTACCAGCCAACTTGATATTACTATATATGAATAATTTTGATGTTATTCTGGGTATGAATTGGCTTTGGGAGCACTATGCAACTATATATTGCAGAAAAAAGAAGGTGGTAATTAATAAATCACATATGACAGAATTGGTCATTCGCGAAGACAAGAAGAGAAGTCAGATGATTATCTCAGCTCTAAGAGCACACCGATTGATAGCGGGTGCACGACTTATTTGGCTATCATAATAAGTACAAAACCCTCTATGGTGCAACTTGAGGATTTGGAAGTCGTACGAGATTTTCCGTATGCTTTTCCAGATGACCTCCCGGGTCTTCCACCTAGAAGGGAGATTGACATCACTGTTGATGTATTACCATGTACTACACCCATCTCTAAGGCACCTTATAGAATGGCTCCTCCTAAGTTGGATGAGCTGAAAAGGCAATTGCAAGAACAATTTGATAAAGGGTTCTTGAGACCAAAGGTTTCTTCTTGGGATGCTCCTATATTATTCGTAAAAAAGGATGGGTCCATTAGGATTTGCATTGATTAAAGAGCATTGAATAAAGTCACCATAAAAAATAAGTACCCGCTACCTCACATTGATGATTTGTTCGACCAGTTGCAGCAAGCAGCGGTCTTCTCCAAGATTGATCTTCGGTCTGGTTACCATCAACTCAGGATCAAGGATAAAGATATATCAAAGACAACATTCAGGACAAGATACATGCACTATGAATTCTTAGTGATGCCTTTTGACCTCACAAATGCGCCTACTGCATTTATGGAGTTAATGAATAGGGTATTTTGAGAGTACCTGTACAAGTTTGTGATTGTCTTTGTTGATGATATTTTGTTTTATTCACCAAATATGGAACAACATCGACTGCATCTTCGATTAGTTCTTGAGACATTGCAGTAACACCAGCTTTGTGTTAAATTACCCAAGTGCAACTTTTGGCTTCATGAAGTTGCATTCCTTGGTCATGTTGTATCCAAGAAGAGTATTTCCGTGGATCCTGCAAAGGTGGAGGCTGTTTTAAATTGGTGTCAGCCCAAGAATGTCTCTGAAATCCGCAATTTCCTAGGATTGATAGGATATTACAGAAAATTCATCCAGAATTTTCTAGGATCTCCCTACTATTGAATGAGATTTTCCACGGGTCTAAAGTAATCCACATAAGGTGGGATTGCGATGTCGCTGAGGCGACCTGCAAGAAAATCTCAAATTCAAACAACAATTAACCCACAACAATCAAATAAGGCAATAAAGGTGAATGTGGAGTTAAAATTTATTATAACTCTACAACAAGATGTGTATAGTGCTAGTATGTGTAGAGATCGAACACAGGGAGCAGACAGGTAGAACGTGGCAATAATGCGCAAAAAATGTGAATGTGATCAAATGTCTATCTATGCTATGTTTTTGTGAGTTTTTAATTTTATATTTTTTTATTTAATTTTTGATTTATATTTTTATATTCTGATTTTTAATTTACTGATTTTTTATTTTCTTTTTAAATTTTATATTTTTGTATTTTCTTTTCTTTAAAAAAAGATATAATATATAAGGAATATGCACTAGAGATAAGAGAGAGGTAAAAATAGGGAAAAATAGCTAAAATATAGGAAACAAAATATTTTTATGATTTTTATGTTTTTCTACTATTTTTATGATTTTTCTAGATTTTTCCTAATTTTTTGGTATTTTTAAAGGCAAATATGCTAGAAAACAGTGAACTAAACTGCTGCCTGAAATTAAAACGAGGATGAAAAATATCAAACAGTGTCCAAAATTCCTCAAATTAATTTTAAAATAAAGCTAATAAAACATAGAAAATTTAGAGACAGAAATTGTATTTTTAGGATTTTTGAGGAATTTTTAATGTTTTTTATGAAGGATTTTGGGGTTTTATAATTTTTAAGAGTTTTCTTTTATATTTTTAGTGATTTTTGGAATAAAGTTAAAACACACTACAATAAGAAAAATATATTATTTTGGGAATTTTCGAAGGTGTTTTTGTATTTTTTAGATATTTTCTAATGCAAACAGCGAATAAAATGCATGTTTTTAAATTTTTATAAATATTAAAATGCAATAAATATGCCAAACAAAAATATGACGTGATAATCAATGCAACAGGAGCTTAAGGTATTATTTTGGTGATTTTTGGAATTTTATAGATGCATACAATAAATAGAGGAACCAAAAAGAAAAATCATTCCTAGCTAGGGTATTATCGTAATTAACAAAACATCCAGGTGCTCGCATGCAAATTTTCCAGCAATTATAAATAATTTAAAACGTTTATAGATCAATTAGAAATAGGCAAATCTACAAGTCCTTCCCTGCAAAATCGCCACAGCTCATGCGCCAGACACGTGAGCAGGGCGGGGACGAAATTGTATTTTCAACAAAATCTAGGGGCTATCTAACAATTTATCCCCAAATTATAAACTGCAAATATAGTTCTTGGACGGGACCATAATAAACTAAACTCCCAAGAGTTACCCGTAAAATGTCTCCTTACGTGGTCGCCCACGTGAGGTGATGTGGCTCGGGCCCCAATGCGAATAAGAGCAAGTAAGGGGTGTGAAATGCAAATGTTACAGGATATTTTACACTACCAATGAAAGTTTAGTTATTAATGCTTAAATACAAAAATGAGGAGGAGCGATGATGCAAAATACCCTCTCCTCAGTGTGGATCCACGGTGATTAAAGCCTCACTGAGGCCACGTGTAGATCCCAGGGCATCCGATACCGCTTCGGCTGAATGGTTGGGATTAAATCCCAAGGCAGAGATCTACAGCCGGGGGCGGGTGAAATCCAACACGAGCTGCACGCCTGGAAGAAAATGGCCGATCGGACGACTGTCAGGCCATCAGGAAGAACACCCGAAGAACGACGCACAAAAGAGGTTCGACCGACGTTGCTGTGCAGCTCCGGCCATCTCAGGTGTTCCTCCGAGCCACAAAACCTCCCAGATGACGTTCCTTATCCACTGGAGCCTTCAAAATGGCGTGAAGTGCGATGAGGTGCTACCCCGAGGTCGGGGCGGGCCAGCTGCTCCAGGTGCTACTTCCAAGCTCCAAATGGGGCGTAGAAGCCCCCTTCAGGCCCTGCAAACGAAAGGAAAGAACGACAGGAAAAACGCGGCAGACCCCTGGCCTTTATTGGCGAAATATAGGCGGCGTGGAGTGGTGAAGGTGGTCGTCGGAGCTCAAGAGCTCCGACGAGGTGTTTGATGATGAAATCTAAGCTAATGATTCGATTTAATGCCAAGATAAATGCATGAAATAGAAGCTAGGACTATAGCTAATTAATAAACAAGGAAAAAACAAGGAAAAACGACCTTGATTGGCTGTAAAAACCAAGAGATGGAACCTCACGGCGAAGCTCGTCGGAGGTGGTGGATACGCCCAAACAACTCGCCTAACACCGCCTTGGTTGGCTGGAGGTGGTGCTGTCACCACCACCGGTCCGAAGCATAAGAAAAAGGGGGAAGAAATGGAACGAATGGGGTTCAAGGGAAGAAGTAAGGAAAGGGGCATTTTTGAATGAATGGTCGAGTGGCTCCGGAGATCGAGGCGTATCGAGCGAATCGTGGATCCAAAGATCGATACAAGCTATGGGCGTGTATGCCTGATCCACGAGGAAGAAAAGTTGTTCAGGATGCAACATGAAAGGGTGCAAGGTGCGCCCTCCAAAATTTGTCGAAATCGAGGGAAAACCTATTCTGACACGCAGTAGAGGAGAGGGTCAGACAGTTACGTGGACCAACCAGGAAAAGCCTCTGGAAAAATATTTGAAAATTAATTTAAAAATAGTAAATAATTTAATTAATTTTATATTATTAAATAAAAAAATATTTATTATTTTATGAATTATTTTATTATGATTTTTATTTATTTTTATGAGGTATAAAATTACAAGTTATGTTTTATGGGGTATATAAGTATATGTATCTATATCTTTTAATGTTTTATTTTTATTTTGTATATTTAATTTTATTATTTTTGTTTATTATTTTATAAATTTATAAAGTATTTTCATACACTTAAATATATTTTTATTTATTTTTCTGAAGTTTTATACACTTAATAAAATAAAAGTATTACTTATGTAGGTATATATACAGGTATTATACCTAGGTATGTTGTATACAAGTATTTTATTTTGTATTTTCTTGAGGTTTTTATTCCTGTTTTAATGTACATATATATTATAAATAATATTTACAAAATTATAAAAATATACAAGTATAAAAATAATGAATAATAAATAAAATGAATATTTTAATATATACAAGAATAGGGGTCCAAAACTCAACTTTCAAACCGTAGTCCGCAAAATACAAAACCACCTCCATTAAATAGCTTATTTAAAATTATATACAATTAAAGGTGAGTTTTATGCATTTCGAGTTTTTATTTGAGAGATACAGGTCTGGGAAGTTGGGATTTTGGAATCTTATTCAGATCATAACTTTTTATTTGTACATTATTTTTTGTGTGAAATCAATTTTGTATTTTTATGTATTTAATTATCTATAACTTTCATGAAAAGCTTCTTTATTTGAGGCATAAAAAGTGGAACCAAAAATAGGTCCCAAAATGAATAAAGAATGAATTAAATAAAAGGAATTTTTATTGTATTTTGGCCCTTATCTCCCCTACTTTATTCCTTGTCGACCTAGTCATCGAGATGCCTAGGTCTCGGGGTTTCGGATCATAAAATATTTACAATATTTTATTCTTATTCTTTTATTTTCTTTATTCTATAATTTTAGCTTTAAAAACCGCATTTTATACAATATTTACACAATGATGCATGGATGATAAAATGCCTAAATTAACGCTATTTACACGCATTTACTAGGGTTTTTAAGGCCAAAATCATAGAATAAAGATGATGAAACGTAGATTCATCACCTACCTCTGACCCGATTGTTGAGAAAGAACGTAAAGTTTGCATGGTCTCAAAAGTGCGAGAAAAGCTTTCAAGAGTTAAAGCAAAGATTGATGACGGTTCATGTTCTCATGCTACCATCGGGTAGTGGTGGATTCGTGGTTTACACAGATGCATCAGGCTTCGGTTTGGGATGTGTCCTCATGCAGCATGGGAAAGTTGTGGCTTACGCTTCCCGGTAGTTGAAGGAAGCTGAAAGAAATTATGCGACACATGATTTAGAGCTTGCAGTGGTAGTTTTTACGCTAAAGATTTGGCGTCATTATTTATAGGGAGAGAAATTCGAGGTATTTACCGATCATAAAAGCCTCAAGTATATCTTCTCTTAGAAGGAACTGAATTTGAAACAAAGACGATGGTTGGAGTTTTTGTCAGACTATGATCTCTCCATTGACTATCATCCAGGAAAGGCAAATACAATCGATGATGCCATAAGTAGGAAATATGAAGGGAAGCTCACAAGTATGGAATTGCAATGACAACTAATGAAAGATTTAGAGGAATAGAACCCTTTTATTGAAAAGACTAGAGTTCTTATGGCTGGAATGAAGATCCACTCATCATTGGTAGAGAAGGTTATCTTGGCTCAGAAGGATGATAATGATCTCCAAAAATTGATAATTGCTTCTCAAAAAGAAGGGTCTGATTTCTCAATCGGGATAGATAGGGCATTAAGGTTCTGTAATAGACTATGGGTTCCTGATAATAGTGAATTAAAGCAAGAAATTCTTGAAGAGGCCTATTAGAGAACCATTTATATCAGGTCCATGTATACCATTTATATCAGCACTACAAAAATGTACAAAGAATTACAGCGGAATTTTTGATGGCCTAGGATGAAGGACATTGCAAAATTTGTGTCGGTATGTCTTATTTGTCAACAAGTAAAGATTGAGCAACAGAAGCCTGCAGGTCCTCTGCAATCACTAGAGATCCCCGAATGAAAATGAGAGCATATCACTATGGACTTTGTTTGTGGGTAGCCAAAGACAAAGAAGGATCGCTTTGACACTATTTGGGTGATTGTTGATCTCTTAACGAAGTCGTCACTTTTCTTACCCATTAGATTAGATCAATCTACAGAGAGCCTTGCTGAATTGTATGTGAATGAGATAGTGAAATTGCATGGTGTTCCGGTATCGATCGTGTCAGACAGAGACACGAGATATACCTCCTATTATGGAAGAGCGTGCACGATGCTTTGGGTACAAGTTTGAAGTTCAACACATCATTTTATCCTTAGACCGATGGACAGTCTGAAAGAACAATCTAGATATTAGAAGACATGTTGAGAGCTTGTGCCCTAGATTTTGCTAGAAATTGAGATAGACATTTGCCTTTGGTTGAATTTGCTTATAATAATAGCTATCATGCAAGAATTAAGATGGCTCCTTTTGAAGCATTATTCGGTCGACCTTGTAGATCCCCATTATGCTGGAGTGATGTTGGAGAAAAGTACATATTGAGATCTGAATTATTCCAAGCTTGTACGAAGGGTGTGGAGGTAATTCAGAAGAGACTTTTAGCCACTCAAAGTAGACAAAAGTCTTATGCTGATCGCCGAAGGCAGGAATTGAATATTGAGGTAGGTGACCATGTGTTCTTAAAGATTTCTCCTACCAAGGGAGTAGTACGATTTGACAAAAAAGGAAAATTGAGTCCTAGATATGTGGGACCTTTCTAGATAATAAAGAAAGTGGGAGAAGTAGCATATTAGGTTGCTCTTCCACCTTATTGTTCCAAGCTACAAGATGTTTTTCATGTATCAATGCTAAGGAAGTATATCCAGATCCATCACACATAATCGAATATGAAGTTTCGGATATTCAGACGAATCTGACATACGAAGAACGACCGGTACGTATCATTGACCATAAGGAGCATCGGTTGCGTCGCCACCTAGTTCCAATCGTTAAAGTACTTTGGTAGCACCATCAGAGGGAAGAGGCAACTTGGGAGTTGGAGGATGAAATGCGTCAACACTATCCACATCTCTTGGGTAAGTGACTTTTTACAGAATAAATTTCAAGGACGAAATTTCTTTAAGGAGGGTAGATTGTAACGGATGAACTTTTTTTAGGATAATAAAAATAAAAAAAAACTAAAACACATCACCCTTAAAGAAAATTCATGATAAGATAAAAAGAGATAAAATAGCCAACAAATTAAGTTGGTTGTTTCTTTATCTCTTAATTAAGTCCAGTTTATTATTATTGATTATCTCACGGATTGTGCCTATAAATACCATGGGACTCCAATGACTTCCCCACACATTGCCTTTGGGAGAGAGAGTCTAGAGAGAGAGAGAGAGGAGACAACGACGACATTCTTTCGTCGTGCCTTTTCCAAATTCAACATCGACAACCCTCTCTGTCAACGTTGGAGTTTTGATCCGACGAAATTGGAGGAGCAACGACGTGGTCGACAACGGTTCGGATTAGTGGAATCTTGATCGACGAATTTCTTGCGTCGATGAGGTATGTGTCGAACACATAGGATCGTTAAATGACATTTTGTGTTGATCCTTGATTTAGAACTACAATTTATAGATGTATGTGTCAAACCTTTAGGAATATGATTCAAGGACTTATAACCATATGCATACGTATATACTTGATATTGCGGACACTATGTAAGATATTTGAAAACATGACACTGTTTTCTCTAAGTTTCCATGTCAAGACTCATGTAGCATTAATTTATCATCAAATAATCTATGATTTAATTAATTACCAGCATCTAATTTCATGTACGGGGAGTCATGCTTCGCTAAGTTGTTGCATTATTTTCTAGAATCTCATCGGAAATTATTTTTCCCTCGTGGTGCTATGGTGCCAATTACATTATTCATGCTTATCTAGGGGTTTTTTTGGCTAGAAATCATCCATGTTGTCACACTTCTTGAAGTGGGAAAGGATTGATTGTTGTTAGGAAAAATTCATGGCAGTTAGTCATGATGGCCTGATGATATGTTTTTGTCGGCCCACAGAAAGTTCTAAGGCTTGGGCTGGTCCGGCCCAAGCCCGACCCGAAGGAAATGGGTCGGGCCTGGGCTTGGGCCAAATGATAGCGATTGCATGCCTAGGCCCGACCCAGGGACCGAAATATTTAGACGGGCTGGGGCCTGGGCCCTCGAGGGCCCAACCCAACTGGCCCATGTGTAGAGAAATGCAAGATAGAAAATCAAAGCACAATATGTCTCTCAACACTTAGCCGAAGTATGATATTTTTAATTTTTGTATTTTTTATTTTATTTATTGTATATTTTTATATATTTTTTGATTTTATATTTTTATATTTTATTTTTATATTTTTAGATTTTTATAAATCTTTTCCTCTTAAATATATCATATAGGATATATAAGCCTAAATATACGATGTAAGTTGGTATACTTATGCATACTAATAAAAATAATCAAAATACAGGAAATAAAATGTTTCTAAGTTTTAAATATTCTTTTACTATTTTTGTGATTTTTACCGAATTTTGATAATATATATATATATTTAAAGTTCAAAATATCCTAAATCAAGGATTTAATAAATAGCTGAAATTGAAATGAAGAGGAAAAATAGCAAATTGGTCTAAAATTCTTCAAATCAATTTTACTAGATAGATAATAATATAAATAAAATTATAAAATATAAAACACTATTTTTGTAATTTTTTATTGGATTTTGGAGTTTTTTTATTGATATAGTCATTTTTTCTATTTTTAGGTTATTAGTTTCTGGAGTTAGAAAATAAGTAAATGAATACAAATTATTTTTTTTGGATTTTTTCAAAAAGATTGTATATTTTTATGTATTTTACTATGTAGACATGGTAAAAATGTGCCAAATCAAATTTTAAAAACATATAAGATTACTAATTTGCAAAATAAAAATATGCCGTGAAAGTGTGTGCAATCAGGAGCATACACCTATTTTTTGGAATTTGTTGACCATAATTGTTAGTTTAAATAAATAAAACAAAGACATAAAATTTCAATTACTAGATGGTGTAAAAATATAATTAAAATAAAGTCTAGGGTCCATATTGTAATTTTGAGAAAATTATATAATGAGGATAAAACATTCTTGGGCCAATATGAACTACAATAAATCGTGAGAGCCTGCTTGAAAAATGCTCACCTCACGTGGGACGACATGTGAGGTAAGCTGGTGTGGACTTGAATGCAAATAACAAAAGTTTAGGGGAATTTTTGCTAAATACACAAAAATAAAATAACGGTCGATGAATGTTTATAAATTATCTAATAAATACAAAAGGTTGTTCGGTTAATGATGCAAAATACTCAATAAGGCATGCAGGTTGATGGTTGGACGGGGTTCACTTGAACATGTGTCGCATTCGCAATGCACGATGCACCTTCACAGGCGACGACTGAGATTAGATCCTAGAGACGGATCCAACGGTCGAGGTATAGATGGATCGGACGTCACATGCTACTCTTGAAGAACATGTCTTGATTAGATGACTCTTGATGGGTAAAATAACTGGGACGACGAACTCCCAGGGTGAGATTTGATTTGGCATGACGTGTTCCTCTGATGAGATCAAGCGTTTCTCCGAAGCGAAAGTGGAGCTGGAGGGTCCCTCTGTCCTCTGGAAGCTTCAAAAAGGTCAAAGGGTCACCGGAGCTCTTCATAATGGCTGGAGACAAAGACGAACCCTAGATATGTCTGACCTGTCCCAAAATAGCTCTAGATATGCTTGATGGCTCACGATACCTGCAGAATATTTAAAAGATCAAGGGAAAATTACCTCGACCCTTCGGGTGGTGAAATGGAGGTGTGGATGGTGCATGGCGGAGTTCTCTAGCGGAGGATGTAGGAAGGAGATCTGATTCCACGGATCTATGCAAAATACAGATGAATGAGGATGCATGGGATGATGGGAAGGTGAATGGGCATGAGATGGATGGAATATGCGATGCGGGGAAACGTGCATTTCACAATGAGAGGTTTGTCAGAGTGGAGCTCCGAAAAACTATGAGGGATCTTAACACGACTAAGATACATAATCAAAATATAAAACAAATGTAGGAAATAAACCTAGGGATTAAGTTATGGCAGAAAGGCAATAAAAGGTTACCTCAAATCGGTAGGGCCGACGAGGTGCAAGCTTAAGCTGACACCTTCTCCGGTCCTGAGCACAAGAGAGGGTGTGGGGGTCAAAGCTAGGTCAAAGGGATTCAAAATGTGGAAGAAGTTTGGCTAAGATTATGTACAAGATGGTTGAATGGATACACAGATCGATGAAGACCGGCTGAATCCGTGATGCAATCTATGAAGAAGCAAGCGGGCGTGTAAGAGGGGTAATCGAGAAGGAAACATGAAAGAGGAATCAATCCAAAATAAAGCAAGGTTCGGGCTACAAAAATCAAAGAAACGTAGGCCAAACATAGGCTATGGTAGTCTGAGCGCCTGGGGTTAGAGTTAACCCTAGGTCAATGGATGGCGTGGCATTATTGGGTCACGTCATCAACAAAAAGGCAAATCAAGAGAAAAAATAAAAAATAAATCGAAAATAATTAATATATGATTTATTAATTTTAAATCATAACATAAAAAAGTTTATTTATTTGTAGTATTTTATTATGATTTGTATTTATTTTTTCGAGGTCTTTATTTACATGTTACTTTTTTGGGTATGTTTTAAGTATTTTTTTTATTTCATATTTTGTATTTCATTATTTTATTATCTTATTTTATAAAATTACAACTTATTCTTAGATACTTAAATATATATTTATTGTATTTTTATGATATATTATTTATACTTAAATAAATAGGGTTATAAATATATAGGTATAAGTATAGGTATTTAGTCTATGTATTTTTTAGGTCTTTTATTTTAATGTTTTCTTTATGGTTTTATTTTAGTTTTAATATGCACATATATTACAAATAATATTTACAAAATTTACAAATATAAAATTACAAAAAATAAATAATAAATAAATGAATATTTTGTTGGAGTATCTTATAAAATACAAGTCCAAAACGTAACTTTCACACCTTAACTCCCAAAATTATGAAACCACCTTCATTAAATAGCTTATTAAAAGTTATTTGATTTTGATATATTTTGAGTTTTTATTTGAGACATATGGTTACAGGAAATTGGGAATTTGGCTTTTTATTTAGAGTATAACTTTTACACTCTATATTATTTTTGTATAAACTCAATTTTGTATATTTCTATATATTATTATCTACAAATTTCATGTACAATGTTTTTTTATTTTAAGTATAAAAAGTAAAAAATAAAATATGTTCTAAAAATGCATAAATAATGAATTAATAAATGGGATTTTTATTGTATTTATTGGCCCTTATCCCCCCCTACTTTATTCCTTGCCGACCGAGTCATCAAGATGCCAAGGTCTTGGGGTTTAGGGTCATAAAATACCTTTGGCATTTTATTAATTTTCTTTTATTTTCATTAATCTATAATTTTTGCATTAAAAATAATATTTTATACAGTATTTATACAATAAAGAATAAGTGTTAATTTCTACAAATTAATGGTATTTACATGCATTAGCTAGAGTTTTTAAGGCCAAAATGATAGAATAAGGGTGATGAAATGGAGATTCATCACCCCCTATACTTGCCTTTACTAGTCCCTAGCAAACATTTATGCAATAAGTGCAGAAAATGAAAAAAAAAAGAAAATAAAAAGAAAGAAAGCAGATTACGTTTAACTTTCAAACTTATCTTCACCAAATCAATGTTTGGAGCTTAAATCGGACCTTTGGAATTTAGGTGCAGTCGAACATTATTAGGAATCAGATTTGAAACACAACAACCTTCGAGAATCCCAAAACTCTGCTCAAATCTCCTCAATAGCCAGGTCAGAATATTTCAACTCATACACAAACAATTATGACTATGAATCTCACATGTACACTGTATGTCATAGTGGCTCCTCTCAACTGAAATGACAAAGAGACTGACTTCTCCAGCATGGCAACCTAATGATTCCCCAATCTAGGCAACTCATTCCTCGAGGAGTGGGGTACTCCCTTCTAAGTTCAAGTGACAACCAGCTCAAGAGGAGGGGGTGAAGAGAAGAATGGACAGTAGCCATTGTAACTACATATCCTAGGATGCATGACAAGTGTAGTCAAGTAATCAAGCTGCAGGCTCACATGATATGACTTTGAAGCTCAAGCTTGCTTATTGACTATACAAATACACTTCGGCATGCATTTTATTTTCAATCAGGCATGCCCAACTTTTTGGAGTTTTTTTGGAATACTATATACATTATCATTTACATAAGGAGTTTTTCCTCTTGAGCCAGTAGACTATCCCTCTTTTGAAGCATTATTGCAACCCAAACTCTCCTGTATTTAGACATCTCTTCTACTGGACGGGTTGGGGTGCGCTTTCCCTCCCTATGCGAGGACAAATGTTTCCACTTGTATGCGTCTCATAAAACAAATCCAATCCCCTCACCACTCCAACTGAGTTGAGCCATGTAAAAGGTGCAGATGTCCAAGTTAGGTCATTATCAACAAGAGCCGTACATGTGCTACGAAATACTCTACTTAGGCAGTCAAGAATCCATATAACCAACTCTCACGATTCTTAAAGAATTAAGTCAACTAGACTTGATGCACCTCAATTCTATAAGGTTCTTGTAATTAGGTAGATTTAAGGTCCAATCAAGCTCCAATCTTTGGATTTTAATTAGACTTGTTCAACTATCAAACTCAATCCGAAAATGTGAATGCTATGCAAATGCTATGTACAATGCAATGAAAAATATTTTTGTGATGCTATTTTCAAAGTTTTGAACTTTTATGGATTTTTGAAATGGTTTTACAACTTTTTATGCAATTTTTTAAAAAGATTTTTGCAAATGTTTTTGGTATTTTTGGTTTTGCAAATATTTTTGTGATTTTTTAAAACAAAAGATTTTGGCTAAGAAAATAGGTATAAATATTTACAGGGGATGCATCTTTTATTTACAAGAGTTGGGGTTTTTACGAATTTAGAAGGGATATGTGATCATTTGTATATACATATATATAGTTAATTAATGACTTTAGTGTGATGTATATATTCCACAAACTTATTTGAAAATCATTTTACAAACAATTTTGGAAAACTATAGTTTAAATAATTTTTACAAATAAATTTTACAAACATATATACATTTGAAAATCATTTTGCAAAGGTTTTTCAAATAATATATATATATATATATTTCAAAAAATTTTTGCAACCATTTTCCAAACCATTTGCACATCGTTTTTAAACATTTTTATTCCACACAACGAAAAGAAGTTGTTCAAATAAAATAGTTTTACAAAAAGGTTGAAAATATTTTACAAAACATTTTCCAAATATTTTTCAAAAAGATTTTCCAACTATTTCTCAAACACTTTTCAAAAAATATTTTTACTTGGTTTACTAATCAATAAATACAAAAAGAATTTGAGGAATAATCGATCATCATTTTCTTAAGTGATTTTATTAAATTTAATAGTATTTTAGACAATATTTTTAGCCATAATTATTGAAAATACGAAGTACGAGTTATGGTTAAAGTATATATGCAGTATATACAATCCCCCTATACTTAGGTTGAGATATGTCCTTATAGATCAGAGACAAAAAGAGAAGGCATAACTCATATTGAGTATAGAAAAGTCTAAAGAGTAAATGAATAAGGAATGAATAACGAATGAGAAGTTGACCATCCCCCTATGCTTAGTTTCAAATAATCCTAAGTACAACAGACTGTACACACAACATGGAGGGTCAAGAGTGGAAATGAACAAATCACAATTCGGACTCTCCCCCTATACTTATGGTAAAATATCCCTATGTACAGACAAGAAGAGGATATAGTGGAGGGGATCATGGAATTGAAAAACTCGGGGTGAACACCCCCTATACTTAGGACAAAGTATGTCCTAAGTATAGCAATGATGAAGGGGATGACACCTTTTCGGATGAAAGAGAAACTAAAGAATTAAAAGAAGAAAAGAAGAAAAATCATTCAAAAATGTTTTGATTAGCATTGTCCTCTACCGCAACTATGGAAGTATTCGGCTCATTGATGAGCGTCCTACCGACTAGGGTTAAGTAGCAAGATAAATCAGTGGTCGCTATGACCCCAATCAACATGCAAGCTCAACAACAAGAAGAAAAACCTCTCAAGTCAAGTAATCAAGTAGTCAATCACACACAATGTAAGCGATCTTTGCTTTTTATTTTTACCTAGTTTAGCAATCACGGTTGAACACAAGGAGCACGAAAATGTATGAAATAGTCACAAGTCATAAATGGAACAACATATTTTTGGTGGTTTTTATTTTGCAAATTTTTATAATTTGAATAAGGGAACAAAATCAAGCAAAAAGGAAACAAGGCACACAATAAGTTTTTTGAATTTTTATTTAGGACTAAAAATGCCAAATAATCCCAAAACTTACGTGAGCACACGCGTGCTTCCAACTCAGGTTGACTAAAATGCAAATATCAAAAACTATGAGGTCAAGTATGAAAATTGTCAAAATTAAAATGATCTACGATAAATATTTATAGGACTATATAATAAACCCAAAACAGAGAAGCCCTAGAGCTCTTCAGATGGGGAAGGGCAAGAAAATAGAAAACCCCAAAAAGAGGCAGCAGGAAGAGTTCAGCCAGGAGATGATAGACCGTTTTCACATTCAGCTGACTCTTCAGGAGGCTTTGCAGCACATCCCTCTACTCCATCCATCACTTAGAGACATGACCACAGTTAGGAGGAAGAGGAGGAACCACCACTCAGAGATTCATGTGCTGACCAGAGCTACTTGTTTCACGATCCAAAACCGTCTGCCGGCCAAGAGGCCAGATTCAGGAGCCCCATATGTCAGATGCCATATCAGTGAGCAGAGGTTCGACCGTACTCTATTAGACAACGGATCGTCGATCAACCTACTTCCGGCAGCACTTCTCGACCGCTTCGAGTTGGTCACTCTTAGACAGAGCAGGACAACCCTTCAGTTTGCTAATAGATCTGTCAAGAGGCCGAAAGGGTTGCTGAAGGACGTTGTCATCACGATTCAGGGCCTGCAATTCCCCGTGGACTTCGTAGTGTTGGACATGGAGATCCCTGAGTTGATGACCGATACCCCCATCATTCTAGGTCGCCCATTCTTGGCCACAGCCAAGGCAGTGACCGATCATGATAGCGGGAAGGTATACTTTCGCGGCAAGGGTGAGAGTGTACAAATAGAGATGGTCGAGGACATCAGAGTTAGATATTCAACATTCTCAGAGCCATCCACAGATACAGAGCAGATGACAGATGTAGGGCCAGACGTCCACCGGGACTACGACTTTGTGATTACAGATCATGAGGCAGTTTGGGCAGATCCAGACGCACAAGCTATCCTTTCACCCTCAAAGACCACTGATACAGAGACGCTAGCAGAGGACAACTTGGAGAGCACATTCCTGGTCCAGGATACTTTTGAGGCAGCAGAGCCGGTTCGAGATCGTGAGACAGATTTGTTTTCTGATGACGGTGGTACTGAAGCCACCATGGATGATACAGATCCCTCGGAGTCAGATTTTGATTGGGTAGAGTTTGAGGATTTCATACCATATCTGACTTCCACTGAGCCTACAGTCAGGGAGGAGGTAGATGCCATGCAGAGCAGAGACAGTCCAGTTGAGCAGCCTTCCCCCGACCCAGTTTGCGAGAGAGAGCTCTCATTTTCCCGAGCAGATTTGGCTGCATACACTCGGATTCTTCAGAAGCCAGATTTGCCAGCACCAGTTTGTCCAAAGCTGAAGCCACTACCTGCGTCGTTGAAGTATAGGTTCCTTGCGGGTGAGCATGAGATGTACCCAGTCATTATCTCCGCTGATTTGACTGGAGAGCAAGAATCCCATCTGATGGGGGTTCTTGAAAAGAACCGCAAGGCGATAGGATGGAGTGTAGCAGATCTCTAGGGGATCAGTCCGGCTCTATGCTCTCACCACATCTATCTTGAGGATGAGGCAAAGCCGTCGCGTGAGTTCCAGCGGCGGCTGAACCCGAATCTGAGAGAGGTTGTCATGAAGGAAATTTCGAAGTGGTGGAGCGCCGATTTTATCTACCCCATCTCCGACTCCAAGTGGGTCAGTCCGTTACATGTGGTGCCCAAGAAGACGGGCATCACTACAGCGGTTACGGAGTCCGGAGAGGAGATTGCTACCCGGGTACCCACTTCTTGGCGGGTCTGCGTGGATTACAGACGACTCAACCAGGCCACCAAGAAGGATCATTTCCCCCTGCCCTTTATAGATCAGATCATTGAGAGACTGGCAGGGAAGAGCCATTACTATTTTCTGGATGGGTACTTCGGCTACAACCAGGTGGCCATTGCGCTAGAGGACCAGGACAAGACCACCTTCACCTGTCCCTTTGGGACATATGCCTTCAGACGCATGCCATTTAGGCTATGTAACGCCCCTGCGACCTTTCAGAGATGCATGCTGTCTATCTTTTCGGACATGGTGGGGGAATGCTTGGAGGTCTTCATGGATGATTTCTCGGTCTACGGCGAGGGATTCGACTCCTGTCTTGACTACCTAGACCAAGTCCTTCAGCAATGCATTAAGGTTCACCTGGTATTATCTTGGGAGAAGAGTCACTTCATGGTGACTCAAGGGACGGTGCTTGGCCACATCATCTCCAACAGGGGCATGGAGGTTGATCCGGCCAAGGTGGATGTCATTAGCAAACTCGCACCACCGTCCAACTTGTGGTAGTTACGGTCTTTTCTAGGGCACGTTGGTTTCTACCGGAGATTCATTCGTGATTTCAGTAGGGTTTCCCGACCATTGACTGATCTGATGATGAAAGACATTGAGTTCCTTGTCGATGACAAGTGTATTTCGTCATTTGAGACTCTCAAGAGATGTATGATAGAGGCTCCTGTCCTTCAGCCACCCGATTGGTCTCTCCCATTCGAGATCATGACGGACGCCTCCAATTTTGTCGTGGGGGCCATTCTAGGACAGAGGAGGGATGGATTCCCTTTTTCTATTCACTATGCTAGCCGTACATTGGATGCCGCGCAATGGAACTACACAGTCACAGAGAAAGATATGCTAGCCTTAGTTTTTGCCTTGGATAAGTTCAGATCGTACATTATCGGATCTAGAGTGACCATCTTCACCGATCATACCACCATCAGGTACCTCATGGCCAAGAAGGATGCCAAAGCTAGATTGACCAGATGGATCCTTCTACTCCAGGAGTTTGATATAGAGATTAAGGATAAGCCTGGAGTCAAGAATGTGGTGGCGGATCATCTCTCCCGATTGGAGTATCTTGAGGATTCTGAGCAGATTGACCCCATTTGTGAGACCTTCCCAGATGAGGCGATCCTTGCTATCGCCTCGCTCCCATGTATGCCGATATTGTGAACTATCTTGTCGCCAAGAAAGTTCCACGAGATTGGCCCACGCAGAAACTTGAGACCTTCCACGCGAAGGCCAAGTTTTACCATTGGGAGGATCCCATCCTTTACCATGAGGGAGGGGATAGTATCTGGCATAGGTGCATTCCTCAGGAGGAGCACCACAACGTCCTTACTTACTGCCACAAGTTGGAGGCAGGAGGACATCACTCAGGGAGGAGAACGACATAGAAAGTGCTCCAATCCGGCCTATAGTGGCCTACTCTCTTCAAGGACTCTGGTGAGTTCGTGAAGAGGTGTACTGACTGTTAGAGGATGAACACTTGTGGACATCGTGATATGATGCCGATGCAGCCCATTCATTTCTGTGAGGTTTTTGACGCATGGGGCATCGATTTCATGGGTCCATTCCCTAAGAGTCAGGGATTTGTATACATTCTATTGGCTGTTGATTATGTGAGTCGTTGGGTTGAGGCCATCCCCGCCCGAACCGCAGACGCTAGGACTATTTGCAGATTTTTGAGTAAGAATATCATTTCATGGTTCGGGGTGCCTAGAGTGTTGATATCAGACGGGGGGTCTCATTTCGTCAACGACATGGTAAAGGCCCTTGCTAGCGAGTTCAGCATAGACCATCGAGTTGCCACTCCATACCACCCTCAGACGAATGGTCTTGCTGAAGTATCGAACAGGGAGATCAAGACTATATTGCAGAAAGTCGTCTGCCCTGACCGAAAGGATTGGTCACAGCTTTTGGACTCGGTCTTGTGGGCATATCGGACGTCTTTCAAGACTCCTTTGGGTACATCTCCCTTTCGCCTCGTTTATGGCAAGTCGTGCCATTTACCCGTTGAGCTGAGACATAGGTCACTTTGGGCAGTCACTGATATACTTTTGGATCCAGATAGTGTAGGGGATTAGAGGAGGGCAGAGGTAGCAGCCATGGAGGAGCTTCGAGATACAACCTTTTCAAACAACCTACATTATAAGGAAAGAGTGAAAGAGTGGCATGATTCTCATATCAGCCACAAGCAGTTTGAGCTAGGACAGAGAGTATGGCTGTTTGATGCTAGGCTTAGATTATTCCCAGGGAAGCTACATAGCAAATGGAAGGGACCATATTTAGTGAGAAAGGTACACGACAATGGGAGTATTGATATATCTGAGTCGTCTTCTGAGAGTACCTTTCTAGTGAACGGCCAGCGGCTCAAGCCATATCTAGATCATGAGCCGTAGGTCATTGATGTTGCCCCTATTCATTTTGCGTGAGATGTGGTCTCTTGACTCACATCTATTGCATCTCACGCCTGATTTTCACTATTCTTCCGACATGTATAGATCCAGATGTCCATATCACTCTATTCTTTAGTCCCACATCCCTTTTCTCATCTTATGATTATGCTGTACTTAGGGTGTACTTTACCCTAAGTATAGGGGGGATGTAGGACTCTCGGGTATTCTTTTGATTCTTTCTACCCACGTTTTGCTGCCTATACTTAGGGATATTTCACCCTAGGTATGGGGGGGGGGGTAGAACCTGTACATCCTTCACTCGGATTTCCCTTCATGTACAACTTGCTATACTTAGGATTACTTGATCCTAAGTATAGGGGGAAAACACCGAGTTCTCCTCATTCTATTCTTTTATTTATTCATGTATCTAGCCATTCCTTTTCACTTCCCTATACTAAGCACGAGTTATGTCTTCTTCATCTCTTTTGATCACTCTGAGGATATCGTTCGAGCTAAGTATAGGGGTGTGTGTATATATTTCATATATACTTTAGCCATAACTCGTACTTTGTGTGAGTGTGTGAATAAATAATAATGGCTAAAAACTCATAAAAATTAAAAATTTTCCCTTGTATATAAAATTCATTTTGCACATACCTATTTATTTATACAAACTATTTTTGTACAAATGATTGTAAAATGATTTGTGTAAAGAATTTACAAATATTTTCATAACAAAATCTATGTATATAGTACAAATTTTTTGTAAACTGTTTTGAAAACAAAAAGTTTGCAAAAACCTTGTGTAAATGTTTGTAAATATTTTGCAAAACTTCGCATTCATGCATACATCCATGTTTTCAAACATTTCTCAAAAATTTTGCATGATTGTAAATATTTGTAAAGTGCACATTTGTAAATAGCATCTTTGTAAATATTTGTATAGTTTTTCCTGGATTATAGATGACATTTAAACTAGCCTGGAATTAAATTGGGAAATGGAGCTTGATTAAGATCTTAATCCACCTAATTCTAAATGGAACCTTATAGGGCTTAGGGTTAAGGCTTTTCAGGTCCATTGGGACTTAATTCTTTGAGTCCACTAGGCTATGAGCATATGCCATCTTGATGAGCCTAAGTAGAGCACTTAACAACACACGCATAACTCTCAGAGACAATGGCTTGACTTGCACCAGCACTTTACACATAGCTCTCCACGGATGAGGTGGTGAGGAGGCAGTTTCCTTTGGCTTGGGGTAGCATATGAGGGTAGTACTTCTAGGCGGAACCTCTCTTCTTCTTCTAGTGAAGGAAGTGCGTCTCAACTTGGTCTGGTGGTGATGAAGTCTAAAGACAGAAGTTGTGGGTTGCAATAAAGCTTCAAAAGAGGGATAGTCTACTGGCTCAAGAGGAAAAACTCCTTGTATATATGCTGCACCATGTAGATCTGTTGTACAGTTGCACATGAAAAAAATGTGCAAAAATAAAAGAACTCCAAAAAAGTGGCGGGTCGGATTGAAAATTTAATAACCCCACCAGAGTGTATATAGTCAAATAAAGCAAAGCTTATGGTATACATGTTCCATCTCATGAAGCTTGCAGCGGGAGACTCAGCTACACTGGTTAAAGCTCCCAAGGATACATGGCTACACTGGCCATGGTCTATTCTCTTCTTCCCCCTCTTCTTGAGCCGGTTGCACTTGAACTTAGAAGGGAATACCTCGCTTCTCAAGGAAAGAGTTGCTAGAACGAGGCATTAGAGTTACCAGGTTGGGGGAGGTTGTTTCTTTGTTACTTCTGAGGTGGAGAGCTACATATCACTTACACCGTACAAGGAAAGATTCATGGTCATTAGAGTTTGTGTATGTAGACTTGTTCTGATCTGGTTTATTGAGGAGTCTTGCCCATAGATTGGTGGAACTTAGAGGCTGTTGATTTTTAAGTTTAAGTCCAAATAAGGTTCCGACACATTAATAATCCAAAGATCTGATCGAGCTCCATATTGCAATTTAATGAAGGCAAGTTTAATAATAAGCCTTAATCCATGTATATTCTCCTCTTTTTCTTTTTCTTTCTCTTTTTCACTTCTTTTTCAAATAAGTGTTTGCTAAGGGACTAGCAAAGTTAAGTATGGGAGGGGTGGGGGTGATGAATACCCATTCATCACTCTTTATTCTTTTATTTTAGCCACAAAACCTTTGTCAAACACATGTATATTCATGTAAATACAAATAATGATCAAAAAGCATGCATTGTGTAAAAATAAATAATAAGCATGTTTTTGTGCATAAATAAAAGAATAAAGAGATAAAAGAAAAAGAGGGAGATATTTAGAATAAATATTGAGCGACCTAATCCCAAGGGAGGGCTCAGCATGGCCTGACCGCATAAAAACCAAAGTAGAGAGAGATAAGGAAGCTCACACTTGTGTAAATATACCTGTGTATAAATAAATAAAATATTTTCTTCTAAATAAAAATGGGTTTCTATGTGTATATTTGTAAATACAAAATTAAAATAAAAATAAGAAAAATTAAAAAAAGAAAATAAAAATAACCTTCCTTGTGTATATTCACCATGTACATAGAATCATGTATCTATTTATTTATCCCTATAAGTAAATCAATTAAAATCCCATAAAAATTGTACGTATTCTATACTTCATAATGTAAATAAATAAAATAAAAACCATAAAAAAATAAAATAAAAATAACAAAAATAAAAATTAAAATAAACATTGTATATATATCATGTACATACTTGTATATATCTCTTTATTTACCCTTGTAAATAAATAATAAAAATAAAATAAAAATACCAAAATATTCCAAATTTTATTCTATAAATAAATAAAATATAAAATTGGAATAAAAATGTACATAAATAAATAAATAAAAATCAAAAATTAAAAATACAATATTGTATATATACCTATATATTATACTATATTGTAAATACCTTATTTTTATTTCAAAAAATAAATAAAAATCACAAAAAATAGTTTAAAATAAAAGAAACATTTTTTATGTTTTGAGTTTTGTGAAATTCGACCATTTTCTATTTATAATTTAATTTATAAAATTAGAATAATTGGCGGGCTCTGATTGGTCCATGGGGGATGTTGACCCCCGGTCAACTCTCTCCCCAGGACCACCAGAGCTGGATTCTGCACCCGACCCGCATGTTCCCCCATTTATTGCGTCATGATCCGATCGCCAATCATCGAAACCTCGGGTCCTAATCCACCATCGTTCATCCCTGATCCACGCCCGGGGTGGATTTAAGGGGTCCGAGCTCCGATAAGCTCGCCCGACCCTCTTTTAGCTGGGCCCCTTACCCTATTTAATCCGAGCTCCGCCCGTACTTTCAGGCATCTTTGGTTCCTCTCTTTCCTTTCCAGGACCTCCACCATCATTGCCTGAGTGACAGCAAGCGATTGGCGGTGTCGCAGCGAGGAGGAGGAGTCCTGACCATCGATCCGGTAGCCTTGCGCCGCCGTGCGCCGCCACCAGCGTGGTGCTCGAGCCTCGGGCATCGACGACCCTCGAGGCAAGGACCAGGAGCTCCAACAGCTTCTTCCCAGTCGACATCGACCATCAGGTAGCCTTAGTTCCTTCTATCTTTAGCTAATTTTCATTTACCCCCAATTTCACCCATCGCCGACGACCGTCGATTCTGACCACCTCCCTCACCATTTCGATCATCGGACGACACCCTCACCTGCGCCCTTCTCCCACGCACATTCTACACCCTTCATCCAACCTAGTTCGCACAGGAGCTGGGATTGGAGCTCCACCGCCGTCGCTTCACCAGAGCTCCGCCATCGCGACGCACCGATCACCCCCATCGCCTCTAACCGGGTCGAGGTACTTTGCCCTCGACCCAGGAGTGCTTCTGTGTAGTTTTGCAGGTCAGAGGAGGACCATCTGAGGTCCCCCACATCTAGCACAGGAGCTTGAGCTTCGCCGTCGTCGCCAGGGCTTCTCAGAGCCCCGTGGCGCCATCGGAAGGGCTCTTCAGACGCGGGAGGCTCCGACGATTCTTCTCCGACCATCAGCAGCCCCTGCAGAAGTCCACCATGCCCACATTCCTCCAGCGAAGTTCGTCGGCGAGGAGTTCCTCCAGGTCCCTCCTCTGCTGTCCATTTGACCCCAGAGTGTCAGATTGAATCTGGACCATCCACTGATATGAAGAGGCACCCCGCACCAGCACCGTTAGATCACCACGTGGCGCCTTCAGCACCGTCCGTAGCAGAGGAGAGGCGAGCCTCGACCAGAGCCGCATGATCAGACACGTGGTGAGCCCTCCACCGTTGGATCCGTACCGAGGGCTCTTCGTTGAGCTGCCCCCACTTTCAGCCGTTCGATCAGATACGTGGCCGCTTCTCAGCCCTCGGATCAGAATAAGGGGTAATATCCCTTAGGCCCTTAGCTTTTTAGTTTTTAATATTTAGTCCTGTAAATATTTAGTTAAGTTGTTTTTATTTTGGACTTTTTGCATAGTGGACCTTGTCATTTTTGTTATTTGCTTTTATACCCCTGTACGTTGTAGGACACATGCTTCGTCACGTGCGTTTTGTGGTAAATTGCATGTAAGGGCCTGTGATATATGTTTGTTCATGAAATGAAATATACTTTTGGTTAATTGCATTTATACCCCTGTGAGTAACTGAATTCTACATGTGCCGAAATTATTGGGTAAATTGCAGTTAAGTCCCTGGACTTTTAGCACCTGTTGCTAAAAAGTCCTCGGAACTTAATTTCGTTACAAATAGGTCCCTAAGTGCCCCAGACACGTGCCTCGCGTGTGTACATTTGGGATTTTTGCACCGGACCCCCCCTGAGCTTCTAGTTTTGTTACTTGTAGGCCCCTTGAAGTTATTTTTATTACGATAAGGTCCTTGTGCACTGTGGGCTCTTGGCTGTTTTAAATAAAATATCAAATCTACTCCAAATCAAGTGAAAATTTCACACGTGGCTCCTACCACCATGTAGAATTTTTGTTGATTTTTTTGGATATTTTTGGAGCTCTTTTATTATTTTTAAAAATTCAAAAACACCTCTTTTTCTATTTGTCCAGATATAAAAATTACAAAAAATACTAAAAATTTTTCGAAAATTCTAAAAAATTTAAATTTGGTGTGCTTTGCTGTGCTTGATTTTCAAACTAATTTTGGTCGTCTTTGGACTTATAGAAAATATAAAAATTGAAAAAAATTGAAAATCTTATAAAAATTCTAATAAATCAGAAAAAATCAAAAATTAATGAACTCAGTCCCTGATTGTTCCTTGTTGACTATATTTTGTATGAAAAATACCTCTAGGCTTTGGTAGGGACATTTGATATTTTATCTAGGCCTTTGAAGCTTGGCTGGACAGTGTTCATTGATTTTTGCCTTATTCCATTTTTATAAATTTCTATAAAAATAAGAAAAACACCAAAAATTCACCAAAAACATTAAAAAATATAAAAACATAAAAATATATCTGTTTGATTTTTTTGGAGTTTTTTAGAGTAGTGAAATAGTTTGTTGTTTGTGCTTGTTTATATTGTTTTCTTAGTTTCTTTATCATTTAAAAATCCAAAAAAATCTCAAAATATTAAAAATCACCCAAAAAATTGTTTGTTTATATTTTTCTCCATTCTTAGACTACTTTGTAGGCCGCAAGGCCATCACATGCTCCTCGAGTTCGACCCTGGGTGCTATACCAGGTTAATATCATAGCGAGATCCCTACTTGATTTTTATCGTGTTTTGATCTTTGTTTGGTGGTCTGATCTTTTTCTTGTTGAGTTCCGAGTCCCGAGTGACTGAGGTCACAACGACCTTAGTTATTCCTTTACCTTAGTTGTTCGGGCGACTCATCAGAATGGTGCCGTTGCTGGGGAGCATGGCTTAGTAGTCGTATTTTTTTCCGTAGTTTTTCTTTTTCGCGGCTTTTTGTATAGGATTTTTGTATATATTTTTTTGTATATATATATATATATTTTTCTGACTTATTTACAATAACTTGGTCTGATCACATTCTTCTATTTTCTTGCGAGGGCCCGAGGACCGAGGCGACGACTTTCGAGGAGCCAACGCAATCGCGGCAATCGGAGGCGGCTCCCTTCTGTACGGAGTCGTAGGAGAGCGCGAGGAGCTAGTAGAGTGCGGGAGCCGCGGAATAGCCGTAAATTAGATTAGTTTTTATTTTCGCATTATTTGAACTATTATTGTAATAAAACAGGGACAGCAGGACTTAGACTTTTGAGACCCTCGGGGTCTGTTTCGCCGAGCACCGGTGTGCTCGGGGGACCCCTCGGTTTTACGTGGTTTTCTTCGCGGCTTTTGATTTCTTTACTGCTTATTCGATTTCTCGCGGTTTTTCGAGCTCCTATCCTTAGGATTTTCTACTTTACTGTGACGTAATAATTAGGATCCAAACACCGTAATATATCTGCCTGTTCCTGTAGATCGGTAATTGGACCAATAATAAAAAGATTAATAAAATAGTCGATCCATTACCTTCGAGCCTATGCGCCGCGAGCTCACCCCGTCAAGCGCTACTCCTGAACTCGACTTGTCGAGAAGAGGAGGGGTGGGTCTAGACCGGACTCTTGGATTGGAGGCTGGTGGTCGACTAGTTGTTCTTTCGAGTAGAAATTGCTGCTTAGGGATCGGTTTTCCGCATGCACCATTTAGGTAGTTTATTTTCAGTCTTTAAATTCTGCGCGGATCATTTTGCATGTAGACTACTGGAGTCAGGTACGCATCTCTTACTCTGCATGCATCATTGATTTTTTACGCATCGGCTTTTTCATCTTCTCCCCCTATTTTGGATTAAAATAACTAGGAGAACCGAAAAATTCGTTAGGCGATTTTGTTTGATTATTGAAAAATACCTAAAAAAGGAGAAATCACAAAATTGGTACAGGTTAACTCTATTGACCCTAAAAGACGCTCACCGAAAAAAAATTGTCTTGGGGAGAGCAACCCCCTTCTTGTCTGGTTTGCTTGCGCGAGAGAGTGACCCGCACACTAGGTAGAGCCATATCCGATATCTTTCTCGACTGATTACCGGCTCTTACTGTATGGGACAGTCAGTTGAGAAAATATCGGATTACCCAACAGGTCACGTTAATCGCTCTTCTATCCTGACTGATCACCTAATAAAATTGACAAGATAATTGATCGAGCCTTTACGGTCTTCATCTCGCGTTGCGTAGGTGAATCGGGGGTTTGCCTGTGATCATATTTGTTTCCAGATCTCATCCGCCTGACTCGCCAGATTACGATGATGGGCAGGAGGTCTCTTAGGCAGCCTCTGGCTGCACCGTTTTTTAGCACTCCAGCCTACTCATCTAGGTCGGTTCGTGGGAGCTCAGACCCTCTCTCCGAACCCAAGTTCGACTCCGCCCTGTTCCCCCTCGACCACCCTTCTACTGATTCCAAGATACCAGTGCCAGATGAGAGACTACAGTCAGATGATTTATCAACACCTGAGTTTGGGTCTTTTGCCTTTGTAGAGACCATGGCCGGCAGCAGCGACGACCGCACCACAGGTCCCCGAGGAGAGCAGACATTCGTCTTGGACCAGGGTGCGATCAACTCCACCCTGATTGCCTCCCTAGACTCAGTTCAGCAGCATTTGAGGGATCAGGGAGCATTCATGATCGAAATGGTGAGGGAGGTGGTTGGAATCGACGGTCGTCGGCGATGGGTGAAATTGGGGGTAAACGAAAATTAGCTAAAGATAGAAGGAACTAAGGCTACCTGATGGTCGATGTCGACTGGGAAGAAGCTGCTGGAGCTCCTGGTCCTTGCCTCGAGGGCCGTCGATGCCCGAGGCTCGAGCACCACGCTGGTGGCGGCGCACGGCGGCGCAAGGCTACCGGATCGATGGTCGGGACTCCTCCTCCTCGCTGCGACACCGCCAATCGCTTGCTGTCACTCAGGTGATGATGGTGGAGGTCCTGGGAAGGAAAGAGAGGAACCAAAGATTCCTGAAAGTGCGGGCAGAGCTCGGATTAAATAGGGTTAGGGGTCCGGCTAAGAGAGGGTCGGGCGAGCTTATTGGAGCTCAGACCCCTTAAATCCACCCCGTGCGTGGATCAGGGATGAACGATGGTGGATTAGGAACCGAGGTTTCGATTATTGGCGATCGGATCATGACGCAATAAATGGGGGAACATGCGGGTCGAGCGCAGAATCCGGCTCTGGTGGTCCTGGGGGGAGAGTTGACCGGGGGTCAACATTCCCCGTGGACCAATCAGAGCCCTCCAATTATTCTAATTTTATAAATTAAATTATAAATAGAAAATGATCGAATTTCACAAAACTCAAAACATAAAAAATGTTTCTTTTATTTTAAACTATTTTTTGTGATTTTTATTTTTTTGAAATAAAAATAAGGTATTTACAATATAGTATAATATATAGGTACATATACAATATTGTATTTTTAATTTTTGATTTTTATTTATTTATTTATGTACATTTTTATTCCAATTTTATATTTTATTTATTTATAGAATAAAATTTGGAATATTTTGGTATTTTTATTTTATTTTTATTATTTATTTACAAGGGTAAATAAATAGATATATATACAAGTATGTACATGATATATATACAATGTTTATTTTAATTTAAGTTTTGTTCTTTTTATTTTATTTTTGTTTTTATGGTTTTTATTTTATTTATTTACACTATGAAGTATAAAAAATGTACAATTTTTATGGGATTTTAATTGATTTATTTATAGGGATAAATAAATAGATACATGATTCTATGTACATGGTGAATATACACAAGGAAGGTTATTTTTATTTTCTTTTTTAATTTTTCTTATTTTTATTTTAATTTTGTATTTACAAATATACACATAGAAACCCATTTTTATTTAGAGGAAAATATTTTATTTATTTATACACAGGTATATTTACACAAGTGTGAGCTTCCTTATCTCTCTCTACTTTGGTTTTTATGCGGTCAGGCCATGCTGAGCCCTCCCTTGGGATTAGGTCGCTCAATATTTATTCTAAATATCTCCCTCTTTTTCTTTTATCTCTTTATTCTTTTATTTATGCACAAAAACATGCTTATTATTTATTTTTATACAATGCATGCTTTTTGATAATTATTTGTATTTACATGAATATACATGTATTTGGGAAAGGTTTTGTGGCTAAAATAAAAGAATAAAGAGTGATGAATTGGTATTCATCAGGGGCTAAGTGAAGTTTACCATTTATTAAGGGCTATCCAACGGTGAAGGAAGATCCACTTATGATGGACGGTCTGGATGCGAGGGTACCCCTTCGACGATGGACGGCTCAGACACGATCCTCAGATGGATCTAACGGTCAAGACTCCCCCGCTGAAGGATGGTTGAGATTAGAATTGGGGGGAGACTTGATCGGATGACTAGGAAGATGCCTGGAAGAATATTGAAGAACTCACCTCCAACGAGTTTTGATCGACCAATACGGGCTTCAGGAACGTCCTCTGGAGCTACTCTGATGGGTGAAGGAGGTGATGATGGTCCGCAACTGCTGCTAGGCTCAAGAGGGTCCAGGACCAAGGAGGAGGTCCTAGAGCAAAGTGGGGGCCTAGAGCTCCAATGTCGTGCCTACCTGGCCTCCAGGTGAGGCCTTCCTGTGCTCCTCCCAGCAGGAGAAATGGTATGCTCGGAGATAATGCCCCGGCGAGGGGGTTAGAGCACAAATGGTATCGAAAACAGAGGGGGGAAGTGAGAAGGAAATGTCTTAGATGAAATGGGGGAGTCGACATGTTGCTGGACTCCAACCCGGTGGTTAGAGTCAAGGGAAAGATTGCAGAGTGTACGTGGAAGCGGAGGAAGATCGGGTGAGGGCATGCGAAGGTCGGAATGCAGCGAAGATAGTGGGTAGATGTGGTCGTCAGAGTTTTGATATTAGGTAGGAGAATGATCGAATTGAGCTGGAAATAGAAGGTAGAATGAGTACCAAAAGATGAACATAGTCGCCTGGGGGTGGTGGACGAAGTCCATGGGAGTGAGACTCGATGGCCGGTGCTTGCAGAGGCTGGAGCTCCTCACAGTAGAGGAGATAGACTCGTCAGATCTGGGGGCTTGGTACTCTCCAAATGCTTCCCTCTCCCTCTTCCTCTTGTGCTGTTACTCTAGAAAAGGGAAAGCAGGTGCAATGGAGGTGGTGGAACAATTGAAGGTGGTAGAAAAGGGGAGAGGATGCGCATGTTTGATGAATCCACGATTCATCATCTCAATATCTTGATCTTAGCAAAATCCACGAGTAAATTCCCTAATAAATGTACATAAAATCAATAAATTAACAAAATGACTCTTGTAAATAAAACTCACTAATTATTGTATATTAGATTGTACAAAATAAATTACACATAAAAAGCCGCAAAATCAAAGGAGTTTTATACATGTAAATAGCCCAAAACTTTATGTATTTTTAGTAATTTCATATCAACTCCTTTTTGGCTAATTCTTTCTCCAACATGTTCATATCAATGTATATAAAAATACAAAAATACAAAACAAATTTTACCTCAAATAAATACTCCTAGATCCTAATGGGAAAAAGCCGTAAAGACCAACTTCCAAGCTAAATTCCCGCTCCGTATGAACTCCAAATTCACCAAACTCACTTTTAAAGTTCAAGTTAGAAAATTATCTATCCTTCGGAAGTGGTTTCATTAAAATTGGAGCTCATTTGCAAAAGTTGGATTTTGGGACCTAGATGTACATTGTATACCTTGTATATATTCATTCTTTCTTAAATTTTTATTGTATCTTTCATAATCATTAAAATACAAAAATATCATGATTGTATTGTATTTTAATTGTACTATTTTATTGTATTTTCATGTTGTAAATATCTCTTATTAAAAAGATAAAAAAATATATATTAGAAAAGTAAAAAAATGTGTACATGGTGTTTTGTCTTCTTTTGTAAATTCTCCACTTTTTGTCTTCTCTTTTTAAATTATTGTAATTAAAGTAGCCAACTTTATTTCATTTATTTATTTAATTTCCATTCTCTACAATAACCACCATTCAACTCTTTACCACCAACCTCCATTCAACTCCACCATTTTTTAAACTTCCCATTCAACTCCATTAATAATATAACCTCCCACCACTTTAATAACCTCTCATTCCATCATCTTTATATACATGTCATTCTCCTCATTTTTGCCCTTGATCCATCTTTATGTGAGGAGAGCCAAGTTCCCAGAGTTGAATCGGTGACAGCGACGCAACCGCGGTCGAGCGACGACGACCCTCTCTCCGGTGTGATCCGTTGGCTTTTTGGCCAACATCGCAGCCGCAACCGTGCGCTGCTCGAGCTCATCGCACGCCGACGATTTGAGTGTAGACCGTGCTCACAAGAGCACTCCATAGGCGATCGTCCATCTTAGGTAATTTTATCTTCATCTTCTTATCATCATTTGTTTATTTGCATTTTTTTAATCACATCACATTACCATCCACTTGTTTCCATTTGTTTAGTTCATCTTCATCACCATCATCACTTTTTTTATCATATGCATTCCCTGTCTTAACAAAATCTAAAAAAAATAAAAAAATTTAAAACAAAAAAGAGTTCTCTTTTGTCTTTTATTTACAACAAAAAAATAAAAAAAACAAAAAAAACAAAAGAGGCATCGGCCAACGCCACCTCCCTCCTTCCACGGGTAGGCGGCGCCGCCCGCCACCTCCCCCTCCACTCCTCATCGGCCACAGCGGCCGACCTCCGCCGCTCGCGCGTGGGCCGCCGCGTGCGCGCGGCGCCAGCGCCGCTCCGCGCCCATCACGACCTCCTCCGGCCACTGCCCACACCGCGCCGCCGAGACCAGGCCGCCACCTCCGTCCGCGCCCCCCGTTCTCTCCGTCAGCACACCGCCCGCCTCCTCCGCGTGCCGGCGAGCGCGCCGCGCCTCCGCGCCTCTGCCCTCCGTCGCGCCAATCGCCGGCCGAGCCCCCCCTCAAGTTGGGTTCTCCATTTCCACAATCTCCAGGAAGAAGAAGAAGGTAATTTCTTTTCTTTGTTTTTTTTGTAAAAATTGTATAAAATTTTTGTATAGTTTATATAATTGCAAAACGGTCCCTGTACATATTTTGTTGTAATTATTGTTTTCTGAATTTGCACAGAGATCCTTGTGTTTGACTTTAAATTTGGACACCTATTTTGCATCTTTTTATTCAATGAAAAATGCTATTGTGATGAGCAATTAATTGTCTTCACTGTGACTATTTATTTGTATTTTTGTGAGTCATGAGTAATTAATTAAAATTGTTTAACTGAAATTTTGCATATTTTACCCAATCAGTGTTCTTAAATTTATATCTCACACACGGTTGCTCTAAAAATTCTACAAAAATTACATATGATGCCTTGATATGTGATGAACCTACTATCCAAATTTCATCCAAAATGGAGTCCTCTTGTGCCTGAAATAAATTGTAGAGTGTTTTTAGTATTTGATTTTTAATTAAATCCACGTATATCCGTTTTGCGAAATTTCAACTCTCCTGGATTGCTTATCTAAATACCTACTTGCGATAATTCGCACTCTAATTAATTAGATAACTGGATTTATTAGAAATTATTTACTCACTGTCGCTCAGATTTCACTAAAAAATCCATAAAAAATTCATATTTTGTCAAAAAATTCCAAAAATATTACTGTAGTCTCCTTGCATCATGTTTTAGTTCCAGTAATTGTTTCAAGATTTTTGCTTTCTGTTTGTGTGCTAAATTGCGAAAATCCCCATAAAAAGTGTTCATTTTTAATTATTGCATTTTAACCCCTAAAATTCTAAAAAAATATGTTTTGCATTCATCACTGGATTAGGATTCTAGGAAAAATACGAATTGGCTAAATTGGACTTGTTTTCCATTAAAATTAATTTGGCCTTGTTTGTGTTTTCTAAGTGTCTTGATTCACTTGCATTTGCATTCTTGTTGCATAAAAAAATATAAAAAAATACCGCACTGAAATCTAAAACTTAATTTTTGAATTAACCCCAAAGTTGTTCCTTTGCCTCCCTGAGTTCGACCCCGGACTTGCCCGGGATATAAATTAAGCCGAGACACTCTTCACGGAGATTCTTTTCTCGGTTCTGACTGATTCGCTAGGTACACGTATTACAACGAACACGAATTAAATATCGTATATAGCGACTCGTCAGATGGCGCCGTTGCCGGGGAGGCAAACGGCTTAGGGATTAATTTAAAAATTCGGATTTAGATTTTCATTTACTCGGGTAGTCTGACCCCCGAGCCACTTGTAATTATTCCATTTTCTTCTTAATTATTTCTCTTCATATTTTTTGTATATATTTTGTTTTTATCTCTCTAATATAAATCTTATTTTCCTTGCGAGGGTCCGGTAGACTTGGAGTGCATCGGAGGTCGACGGACGCGACGCGCGCCGACTGCTGAAGAGCAAGAGAATTAATTTATCTTCGAGAGAATTTTTGTAAAAAATATTTTAATTATTTAGGTAGTTGCTCATTTATAGCGGCTCTTGTTTGAGAGCTCGCGGGTGTAAAAAGACTTGGACATTATTTGTGGTGTGTCGAGACCTGTTTCACTCTCCGGTGAGGGTGGGGCTCGACTTGAGTGGCGAACTTAAGGATTAGGCACACGGTAGTTTAGCGATCAAATTTGTTTGTGCCCATCGTAAATTTCTAGGACCACACATCACATTTAACGAGACGCACTTAGACCGCAGAGCTATTAGTCAAATTTAACTTGTTCATCACTCGCTAATAGAACTGTCTGTCTAGGAATGGTTTTCTCGTTTGCATACATATAGTATAAAATTTCAATTCTGCCTTGCATCCCGCATGTAGAGCGCGAGGATCACTGTAAGTCTTCTGAACTGGGCATGCATCATTGATTTCATTATTTGCATCGGTTTTCTCGACTCCTTCCCTCTTGGTTTTTGAAACCTAGGTTAAAAGGAAATCGGGACTGATCGTTAGGCGTGCTTTGCTTGGTGGACTAATCAAGTGATAACCAAACTTAAAATCGGGACTGCTAATCAGAGTTGACCAAAAAAAACTGATTAAAACTAACACTTGTTTTGGGAGAGCAAAACCCTCATTGTTTGCTTGGCTAATTGTGATTGTTGAGAGGTGAGGACGCATCCTTAGGATAGTGCCCAAAACCTACTTTTGAGCCTTGCGTAATTGGATTTATATCTTGATTTATCACCTAATTAAAACTGAAAAGATAAACGGTCGGACTTTTGCGACCATCACTGTGTTGAGTAGGTGAACTCAGGGTTTGCTCTTGTGTTTGTTTGTTTGTGTGTTATTCGATGCACTTGCACGTTTTCTTCCTCGGTCCGCTTCATTCTCCCATCTCCCTTCCAAGATGTCAGAATTTTGGTCATCATATCCAAGTCACCCTTCTTCGACCATATTTCGACCATCTCCACCTTCTCATTCCTCTTCATACCCACATCCCAACCGCGAAGTCAGAACTTCGACTGACTTCCGCACTTCTTCATCCTTCTCACCTATCCCACATTCTTACACCCATGACCCACAACCACCCTGTATTGACTCACTATATTCTCGTCCGCTTGCTGCAATTAAGGAACAAACCAAAGAGCAAGCCACTGCTGAGATGAATGATTGGCAGAATCAGTTGACCCCACATACCTCATTCTCACCTTGAGTTAGGACTGGGAAATCATTGACCTTTACACATCCCAACTTGACCTTTGGGTGCAACACGGTCGATCAAACTAACCGAATGGAGAGGCCTACACCAAACGATCTTCCTGACTTAATTGACTTGAGTGATAGAGACCACATTGACCAACCTTCAAATCACCCATTCGGAGAGCCGACATATACATGGGATTGGACTTATGAGACCGATCTACAGACCCCCTGTTTACTGACTCCACCTTATGAGGCTCCAACCAGCATTTTCCACACAAATGGGTCATACTCAACCCAGCAGTACACGCCTGAGTCAAGATGTGTTGAGTATGAGATCCCAAGTTCTCAACAATATCCTCCAAGTGAGCAGACTTCTCTCATGATGTGTCATGAGAACTTAATGGAGGATGACATTTGTAGATTAATCAAGAGTCCAGGTAGGAATGTGGATCATGGATTTTGCGGATTGAATCTTGAAAACCTGGAAGACACCGGATTGACCACATGCCATGTACAACTGGAGTCCCTTCTACCTCCCTCTTCTACTAACCACTTTCCCTCCAAACCAGAGTCTGTACGTTCTCCTAGTCCTCCTTCACCTACCAAAAAGACCAAAAAAATTGAAAACTCAGAAAATACCATGAAAATTGAAAAAGGAAAAGATCTAAAAAAATTGGATCCTGCGGTTAGGGAAGCATTGGATAGAAAGTTGATTTTTGAGCTTCCCTTAATAATGGCCATTGAGCACTTTCCCGACCTTAAAAGATTTGTGAGAAGTAAATTGATGCCTAAAAGGTCGGGCAATAAGAGAACAAGGACTGAGATACATATAGTGTTTATGGCCATATCTTTGATGATAGGGAGAAAAACCAAGAGCCGCAGAGTAAAGCGGTTACCTAGATTTGATTGTGAAATCAAAGATACCACATTCACCCATGCAAGAATCGATGATGACTTACCGATTAATATCCTCCCGACCTCCGTGTTTGCCAAGCTCAAACTCGGATCTGCCAAGAAGTCAAGAGAGATCATTCAGTTGGCAGATCGGACCATTAAACGGTCGAGAGGAACCATTTCAGTCATCGTCACTTTCCAAGGTGCTCTACTGGAGATAGACTTCACGATCATTGACATTGAGCATCGAGGAGAGTTCACCCAGTCTCCGATCATTCTTGGGAAGCCGTTCTTAGCCTTGGCTAAGGCAACTATAGATTGTGAGACTCGGGAGATCGATTTCTCTGCATTGGGAGCACTCCGACCTCACCCGATCTTTGAGGACACACGATATTCCAAGGTAACCCATAAAGTTGCAGACAGTCGTGAACTTCGAGAGACAGTTGAGTCCCGTCTCTCTACTACACCTGAGACACCGACTGTCCAGACGATCATTGGTTTAGAGACTCCCTACAGCCACACACCGCCTACTGCTTGCACCACCACCGCGACAGCTTCTAGAGAGGACTCACGACCAGAAGCTATCATTGAGTCGGACATGACCTTTGTGGATTGCCTTGATCATTTCGATGATCCGACTCATGAGCCAATCAATGCCAAGCCAACTGAGAACACTGTGCCTTATCAGAGACGTGTGCTGACCTTGCAGGAGTATTACAATGCATATGGTGACTCATCTGATGATGAACCTCTGGTCAGAACCTCACACACACTACATCCAGGACATACAGCAAAGGAGACAACGGGGACCAAATTGACCAATCTTGATAGATCGGTTGCTCCATCCTCTAGTCGGTCATCTGGCAAGAAGAAGACGGGTATTGATTCCTTGAGGTGTTCCCCCGAACTCCTTAAGACGTATCAATCTCCTCTTCCTCTTGATGCTTCAGGTTTTAGAAAACCGACTAAGAAGGTTACCTTCGATGTTCCAGAGAAGGAACTTTCTGAGGAGTCCTCATCAGGTCCGGATGAGGTGATCTACATGAGTGAGCTTAGTTCGGCTGTTCTGAAGCCATATTTGAGCAAGCAGCCATGTGTCGACCCTCGTTGGACGTTCCCCAAACCTCACTATTATTCCTCTACGAACGATTCTGACAGCGACACATATGTATACTACCCACCCCCTCGCTCCCGCAAGAAGGTCCGTCACAAACCTTCTTGATCCCTGTACAGATTCAATCACTCTTGTACATTATCCACTCTTTGTATATTCTCCAGATCACATCGGTTCTCACACTTACTCTTGTCCTATACTTAGGCTTACCAAGACCCTAAGTATAGGGGGAGCCGATGCCCGCCATGTGTACATACTCATCCATTTCTCCTCTTGACCTCGTCCGCCCCATTTTTGCTCTTCTTCTACACTTAGGCTGTCCAGAGCCTAAGTATAGGGGGGCAGATCGACTTCTATATTATTTATTATTAGCCATCCTACGCTTAGCACGAGCTATGTCTTTTTCTCGCTTCTTGTGCCATGAGGACATAGCACATGCTAAGTATAGGGGGACGTGTATATATTACATATATACTTTACCCATAGCTCGTACTTTCACGTATTTTGTATATATTATACAATAATTATGAGGTGGGTAAAAAAAACTTTTTCAAAAAAAAGAAGAATTTTTTTGTTCTCTTTTCTTATTTGCTCTAAAAATTTTTTTTCCAAAAAAATATGTCCTTTCTTATTTACCTATATCTTTTCAAAAAAAAACTTTTCTAAAAAAAACTTCTTTGCCTTTGTTTGTCAAAAAAAAATTTTCTTTTTGAAAAAAAAAACTTTTTCAAAAACTTAAAAAAATCATTAAAAAAACTAAAACTAAAAAAAACTAACTAATAAGTTGGTTTAACCCCTGACACATTCACTTTCACACAAGACTAGTGATGTTCAAGAACACTTGGTTTATGAGCTCTTGAGATTTTGAGTTAACCAGCCTTAGTCATTAGGGTCTTGGACTTAATTATTCACATTTCCCTAGTTTGAAAGATTTGTGTGCTATATTGCATGCTTAGTCTCTACCTTAAGAATATGATCAGCACCTCACATACACGACTGCAGTTATGATGAGATGAGTTGAAATTTCACTTGAGGATCTGGGATGAGGGATTTGAGTTTGGACTTGATTTGATGATGCTCGAGGATGGGATAAAATCAATGAAGGCTTCATGAAACCTGAGTGTCAGCATCTTTAGCCAGTATGAGAATATGGTTCTTGTACTATCTCTTGACAATTACCTATGTGCCAGGGTGTGATAAAATAAAAAAATGTTGATCAGTGTGCGCCAACTCTTGGTAAAAGCAGTGGAGCTAGCCAAAAATACTACAAATCAATGAAATATCAAAGAAAAGCTCTCATTCCACAAAGCCAATTATCAAAAGAGCTTCCACCAAAGGCGAGCGCTCCCAACCATTTCAAAGTGTCCACTTGGACCACCGCTATTAGGACCAGGAGTCGGGCTTGCACCAAAAAAGGGCTCTGCATCGTAAATGCTACAAGTCTGGGTGTAGAAGGTATAATAGATACTCAAAAAAGACACACCCCGATGTATTCCCAGGAAAACAAGTGTAGACAGCTCCAACTTCTCTTGACGAACGCACTGATCAACACCAAAAAAAATGCGTTGAGTAATAAGGCACTCGAGAGGATCCTTGTTCCAATGAGAGGGAGAGAAGAAATGACACAATCCTATGCCCTCCATCAACTGGCCTTCCATCTACACTTACAAGTCTGACAACTAAAGAGACGGTAGATTGGATGCAAGAAATGGTTTATTCCCTAGTGTTGAGGATCGGGTCCTTAGGAGAGTCTCTTGGACTGGAACCTTGGGTGACGTTGTGACTCTACTCTTGTAACTGCGGTCAACACTTAAAGTCATATCCCTACTTTATATGTATACAAAGAGAGTCTGATGATTAGGGAAATTGGGTACATTTTGACTAGAGCTTGGTTCAGCTTAGAATTTTAGGATCTCTAAAACCGAGAGTTCTTGAACGGATCAAGTCTTGTATTCACATGCACAGTCAGGGGTTAACCCAACTTATTCATTCTTTATTTGCTCGAGGACTAGCAAAGTTTAAGTATAGGGGGGTGATGAATCCACGATTCATCATCTCAATATCTTGATCTTAGCAAAATCCACGAGTAAATTCCCTAATAAATGTACATAAAATCAATAAATTAACAAAATGACTCTTGTAAATAAAACTCACTAATTATTGTATATTAGATTGTACAAAATAAATTACACATAAAAAGCCGCAAAATCAAAAGAGTTTTATACATGTAAATAGCCCAAAACTTTATGTATTTTTAATAATTTCATATCAACTCCTTTTTGGCTAATTCTTTCTCCAACATGTTCATATCAATGTATATAAAAATACAAAAATACAAAACAAATTTTACCTCAAATAAATACTCCTAGATCCCAATGAGAAAAAGCCGTAAAGACCAACTTCCAAGCTAAATTCCCGCTCCGTATTAACTCCAAATTCACCAAACTCACTTTTAAAGTTCAAGTTAGAAAATTATCTATCCAACGGAAGTGGTTTCATTAAATCGGAGCTCATTTGCAAAAGTTGGGTTTTGGGACCTAGATGTACATTGTATACCTTGTATATATTCATTCTTTCTTAAATTTTTATCGTATCTTTCATAATCACTAAAAATACAAAAATATCATGATTGTGTTGTATTTTAATTATACTATTTTATTGTATTTTTCTGTTGTAAATATCTCTTATTAAAAAGACAAAAAAATATATATTAGAAAAGTAAAAAAATGTGTACATGGTGTTTTGTCTTCTTTTGTAAATTCTCCACTTTTTTGTCTTCTCTTTTTAAATTATTGTAATTAAAGTAGCCAACTTTATTTCATTTATTTATTTAATTTCCATTCTCTACAATAACCACCATTCAACTCTTTACCACCAACCTCCATTCAACTCCACCATTTTTTAAACTTCCCATTCAACTCCATTAATAATATAACCTCCCACCACTTTAATAACCTCTCATTCCATCATCTTTATATACATGTCATTCTCCTCATTTTTGCCTTTTATCCATCTTTACGTGAGGAGAGCCAAGTTCCCAGAGTTGAATCGGTGACAGCGACGCAACCGCGGTCGAGCGACGACGGCCCTCTCTCCGGTGTGATCCGTTGGCTTTTTGGCCAACATCGCAGCCACAACCGCGAGCTGCTCGAGCTCATCGCACGCCGGCGATTTGAGCGAAGACCGTGCTCACAAGAGCACTCCATAGGCGACCGTCCATCTTAGGTAATTTTATCTTCATCTTCTTATCATCATTTGTTTATTTGCATTTTTTTAATCACATCACATTACCATCCACTTGCTTCCATTTGTTTAGTTCATCTTCATCACCATCATCACTTTTTTTTATCATATGCATTCCCTGTCTTAACAAAATCTAAAAAAAATAAAAAATTTTAAAACAAAAAAAGAGTTCTCTTTTGTCTTTTATTTACAACAAAAAAATAAAAAAAATAAAAAAAACAAAAGAGGCAGCGGCCAGCACCACCTCCCTCCTTCCACGGGTAGGCGGCGCCGCCCGCCACCTCCCTCTCCACTCCTCATCGGCCACAGCGGCCGGCCTCCGCCGCCCGCGCATGGGCCGCCGCGTGCGCGCGGTGCCAGCGCCGCTCCGCGCCCATCACGACCTCCTCCGGCCACTTCCCACACCGTGCCGCCGAGACCAGGCCGCGACCTCGGTCCGCGCCCCCCGTTCTCTCCGCCAGCACACCGCCCGCCTCCTCCGCGCGCCGGCAAGCGCGCCACGCCTCCGCGCCTCTGCCCTCCGTCGCGCCAACCGCCGGCCGAGCCCCCCCTCAAGTTGGGTTCCCCATTTCCACAGTCTCCAGGAAGAAGAAGGTAATTTCTTTTCTTTGTTTTTTTTTGTAAAAATTGTATAAAATTTTTGTATAGTTTATATAATTGCAAAACGGTCCCTGTACATATTTTGTTGTAATTATTGTTTTCTGAATTTGCACAAAGATCCTTGTGTTTGACTTTAAATTTGGACACCTGTTTTGCATCTTTTTATTCAATGAAAAATGCTATTGTGATGAGCAACTAATTGTCTTCACTGTGACTATTTATTTGTATTTTTGTGAGTCATGAGTAATTAATTAAAATTGTTTAACTGAAATTTTGCATATTTTACCCAATCAGTGTTCTTAAATTTATATCTCACACACGGTTGCTCTAAAATCTCTACAAAAATTACGTATGATGCCTTGATATGTGATGAACCTACTGTCCAAATTTCATCCAAAATGGAGTCCTCTTGTGCCTGAAATAAATTGTAGAGTATTTTTAGTATTTGATTTTTAATTAAATCCATGTATATCCGTTTTGCAAAATTTCAACTCTCCTGGATTGCTTATCTAAATACCTACTTGAGATAATTCGCACTCTGATTATTTAGATAACGTGGATTTATTAGAAATTATTTACTCACTATCGCTCATATTTCACTAAAAAATCCATAAAAAATTCATATTTTGTCAAAAAATTCCAAAAATATTACTGTAGTCTCCTTGCATCATGTTTTAGTTCCAGTAATTTTTTCAAGATTTTTGCTTTTTGTTTGTGTGCTAAATTGCGAAAATACCTATAAAAGTGTGCATTTTTAGTTATTGCATTTTAACCCCTAAAATTCTAAAAAAATATATTTTGCATTCATCACTGGATTAGGATTCTAGGGAAAATACGAATTGGCTTAATTGGACTTCTTTTCTATTAAAATTAATTTGGCCTTGTTTGTGTTTTCTAAGTGTCTTGATTCACTTGCATTTGCATTCTTGTTGCATAAAAAATATAAAAAAATACCGCACTGAAATCTAAAACTTAATTTTCGAATTAACCCCAAAGTTGTTCCTTTGCCTCCCTGAGTTCGACCCTGGACTTGCCCGGGATATAAATTAAGCCGAGACACTCTTCACGGAGATTCTTTTCTCGGTTCTGACTGATTCGCTAGGTACACGTATTACAACGAACACGAATTAAATATCGTATATAGCGACTCGTCAATGTTATATAGGATTCCAGGTCCGAAAAGGTAGTGGAGTAGCCCACGAACTGAGGTGCAGATCGGCTGGGAAAGGATTGGGTATGGATTATGGAGATGCGCCCCTTAATCAGGGCTTGAAATCGGAGGGGATGGTCCCATGATCAGGTCAGGAAAATTTGGTGAACATATGGGCAAACCCGATTCGGGAAAAAGGGGTCAGGCGGGGACCAGTTGACCGGGGTCAACAATGCTGAGATGCTCCAATCAAGAGTGGGCGTGAATACCAAATAGGCTAAAGGACAGAATAAGGGGGAGAATAAAGATAATTAAATTAAAAATAATAAATGAATTTAAATTTAAAAATATATAAAATGAAATATTTATTATTTTTCATATTATTTCCGTGATTTTTTATTATTTTTATGAAAAATAAATTAGTGTATATATAATATATAATATTATATATAGGTACAATATGCCTATGTCTTATGTACAAGTATTTTTATTTTATTATTTTTACATAAATACCTTTATTTTATATTCATTTATTTACAAAATAATTTTAAGAGTATAAAAATAATCTTTGTTTTATTTTTACAAATTATTTAGAGCTATATAATAAATAGTGTAGGTAGTATGGACACATGTGTTTTGTACAATAAATGGAGACTTTATTTTTGTTTATTTTTTTGGTTTTTATATTATTTTTAGAAATATGTACAAGAGTGTAGAAATAATAATTTGTTTTATTTTTATCAAGAAATATATATAAATAGTAGGTATAAGTATAGGTAGTATACACAATACACAGTGAACCCTATCTCTCTCTACTTATTTTATTTTAGCGATCATGTCGAGGCTTAACCTTCCTTTGTGGTTTGGGTCACTCTCTATTTATTCTAAATTCCTCCATTTTTCTTTTCCTTTATTCTTTTATTTTTGCACAAAAACATGCTAATTATGTACTATTAACATAGTCAGGCAATTTGCTAAGTTATTGTTTTTACAAGTATTTACATGATTCTTTGCCAAGATAAATAGCTAAAATAAAAGAATAAAGAGTGAGAATCAGGGATTCATCACCCATCATCATAAATCACTTGGATTGATTCAACAATAGACAGAAATATGTCATGTTTAAGATATGGATTCAGAAGCTGTCCATCAATCACAAATGGTTGTGCATCAACTGACAAACCAGATATCATTACACTTTCATTTTCACGTACATGCCTCACTGTAAGTGGCCCTATCCATTTTCTCTTCAGCTTTCCTGGAAAGATGTTTAATTTCGCATCGAACAACCATACCTTCTGACCCCACTCGAAGGACTTGCAACGGATATGCTTATCGTGCCACTTTTTAACCTTCTCCTTGTACATCAAGATGTTGTCATATGCGTAATCTCTAAATTCCAATAATCTGTTCGGATCCACTTTTTGGTTTTTTTCCATCTTTCTCAGAGTCCACGTTACAGATGTTAATGGCCCATAAAGATTTGTGAATAAGCCCAACGAGCAGATGACATGGCTTGTCATAGACAAGGCTATAGGGGGACATTCCTAATGGAGACTTGTACGTGGTTGTGTAAGTCCGAAGAACTGAATTAAGTAGCTGAGACCAGATCTTGCGATATGGACATATAAGCTTTTGTAGAATTGTCTTTTTCTCCCTGGTTGAACATTTAGCTAAGCCTTTGGGCTGTAGGTGGTATGGTGAAGTGACATGATGTTCTATGTAAAATTATTGAGTTAACTTCTTCACCTATCTATTGAGGAAATGTGTATCCCCATATGATATTAGAATCTTAGGGATCCCGAACTGTGTAATGATGTTATCTCTTAAGAATTGACAGACAGTCTAACTGTCGGCAGTTCAGGCGGGAATAGCCTCCACCTAGTGACTCACATAGTAAATAGCAAGAAGAATATATTCATAGCTCGGTTGTTCATAAATGGGCTCATAAAGTCGACGTCCCAAGCGTCGAAGATGCCTGATATCTGAATGAACTTTAGAGGCATAATATATCTCATTCTTATGGTGCTACCCATCTTCTGATAGTCAATGCAATCCTAGACATAATCTTCTGCATCCTTGAATAATGTAGGCCACCAAAGGTTACTCTGAAGAACTTTTACTACTATTCATTTGCCAAAATGGTGTCCCCCTGATCCTTTATCATGACAAAGTGCAAGGATACTTGAAATTTCCTCCTGAGGAATACACCTCCTCCAGATGTAATCTTCCCCTGGATATGGATCGTCACATTGGTAAAAATGGGTACTAGACAAAATCTTGTCTACTTACAGCTTCGACCAATCTTGTGGAGTTCTCTTGGACACAAGATAATTCGCAATATCGGTATACCAGGGTAGTGAAGTGATTGACGAAATTTTCTCATCTGGAAAGGTCTTTGTGGTAGGTTGCAAGTTTGTCTCAAGAGATTCAGGCTCAAAAAGATTGGATATGTGGTCGGCCACCACATTCTTAACTCCAGGTTTATCTAAAATTTCAAGGTCAAACTCCTGGAGGAGAAGGATCTACTGGATGAGATGTGGTTTGGCATCCTTCTTCTACTGTAAACACCTGATGGTCGAGTGATATGTATATATGATCACCTTGGACCGGAGGAGATGGGATCTAAACTTCTCCAAGGCAAAAACTAGCACTAGCAGCTCCTTCTCAGTGACTATGTAATTCCTTTGAGCTTCGTCGAGCGTTCGGCTAGTGTAGTGAATAGAAAATGGTATATTATATTTCCTCTGTCCTAGCACATCACCAATGTCATAATCTAACACATCTGTCATTATCTTAAATGGTTGCATCCAAGTTGGCGGCTGCAAGACATGGGTCTGAGTGATAAGTTCTTTCAACTAAAAAAGGTAAGGATTACACAGTCATTAACAATGAAATCATTCTCCTTGCCTAGCAGCTCTGTCAACGGTCTGGCCAACTTATTGAAATCTTTGATAAACCGTTGGTAGAAACTAACGTGGCCCAAGAATGACCTAACTTGCTTGATAGTGGTAGGTGTCTCTAGTTTGAAAATCACCTCCACCTTGACTGGTTCAACCTCCATGCCACGTTTGGATACAACATGACCCGGTATAATTCCTTCCGTCAGCATGAAATTGATCTTTTCCCAAGAGAGCACTAGATTGACTTCGTAGTACCTCCAAAGAACTTGGTCTAAGTAATCTAAGCATTGATCAAAGGAGTCCCCATAGATTAAAAAATCATCCACGAAAACCTCAAGAAAATTGCCCACCATGTCAGTGAAAACTTCAAGCATACACCTCTGAAATGTGGTTAGGGCATTGCACAACCCAAACGATATCCATCTGAATGCGTATGTACCAATCAGATAGGTGAACATGATCTTCTCTTGATCTTCAGGAGCTACAACAACTTGATTGTACCCAGAATACCTGTCCAAGAAGCAAAATTATTCCTTCACAACCAGTATCTCCAGAATCTGGTCGATGAAGGGTAAAGGAAAATGGTCCTTCTTAGTAGTGAGACTGAGTCTTCTATAATCCACGCATACTCACCAAGAAGTGGGTAATCTGGTCGCAATCTCCTCTCCTTTATCATTCTTCACGATATTGATCCCTTATTTCTTCATCACTACATGCAAAGGGCTCACCCAATTGCTATCGAAGATGGTGTATTTGAATCCCCCATCACACAATTTCTGAATTTCTTTCATGACAACCTTTTGAAGGTTCGAATTTAGCCTTCTAAATTCGCGGGAGGGTTTGCTGTCTTCCTCAAGGAAAATGCGATGCGAGCATAGGGATAGATTGATCGCATGGAGATCCAACGTTTTCCAACCAATTGTCTTGCAGTTTCATTCAAGAACCCGCATCAGACGAGATTCTTGGTCTTCGGTCAGATGAGTAATGTTGATGAGCAGGTACATGTTAGGTTCACCCGTAAGGAAGGGTACTTCATATTGAAGGGTAACGATTTTAACTCAAGCAAAGTGGGAGCTACTTCGGTGGTGACTTCATCTATCATAACAGTGTGGTTCTTTTATGTGTTCGATGTCCAACATGATTTGTTCATTTTATTTATTCAAAAATTCATAAAAGTTTTCAATAATATCCTCTTCAACATAGAAATCCTTAATGATTTTCTCTTGGTCTTGAGGGCATATTATCTCCACAGAAACTTCATCCAGAGATTCTACAATAATCTCATCGTGATTGACAAGGGGAAATTCTATTATATCCTCCATTCCTTCCTCATGGAAGAGGAGTTCATGGATCTCATTATCAACCATAAATAAGTTGGTATCTTGAATTTCAGCTAAAAAGTCATAGTCTTCGGAATGGTTTATCACTCGTACACCCACTCTAGATGTTCCCTCTATAGGTTTTGCATCAGGCACTGTCTCAATATTAACTTTACTGCACCAGAGTTGAACGCGATCTCTCCAACGACGTAATTCACTACTGCGTTGGTTGTTCGCAGGAATGACTGACCAAGGATGATGGGGGTGAGGAGCAGAGGCATGGAGACATCCATGCCTAACACGACAAAATAGATAGGGACGACATCCTTTGAACAATAACGATCACATCCTTCAACATGCCCCTAGGACATTTGACAGATTTGTCTACGAATTACAAAATCATCTTTGTAGGTTTTTGTGATCCTAACTCGAATTCTGTTAACAATGAACCTGCCATCAAATTAACAGAAGACCCGTTTTCGAGCAAAGTGCATTCAAACTCTTAGTTAAACATCTGACAATGAACGAGTAGTATTCCCTTGTCTAGCTTTTTGTCCGGGAGATTGCTGATGGCACTAATAGTAGCCCATTGTAAGGATATGATTTTCGGACTTGCCACCTTTACTTCTTGCATTGTGAGGATGAGGCATGCGCCTAATTGTACATGAATCCTTTAATCCTTTCTTCACAGTAGGCATGTACTCAAGAGATTTCATCAGAGGAATATTCAAGACCAAATTTTGAATAATTTCTACAATGGCAGGATCAGACAAAGATTTTTTCAAAATTTTTATTTTTTTGTGTTTTTTCATTGCTTCAGGGAAAGGAATATTCGTAGAATCTGAAACTGTATCATTCATTATCCATGTCATTGTTTATAGGTATATGGAAAAAATGTGTAAAATCATCTACAAGCTATGGAAAAAAATACAGGCTTGACTTCATGTGCTGGCTTTGGATCCGTTGTAGGTGCAAGATTCTTCAAGACTGGTATGGATTCTGCGGTACATGCAATCGTCTTCAATGCTGGATCTTCTCCACCAGGTCTGCTATTGTCTTTTTGTATTTTTATATTTTCTTCATTTTTTGTGTTTTTTCTGTAGATGGTGCTCTCCAAAAATTCTGCGTGGTTCGCATGCTAGCTGGAATGATGATTCCCCGTCACATGCAAGATGCTTCCCTTCACGGTTGCTGATGGCTGCAGTGCTCTACTGCTCTTGAGAGTAACAACGTTAGATATAAACAAAACATTTCTACCTAAATCAGGCGGATCATTGCACATTACCTCCTCCTTATGTCAGAAATTATCCATATTAGCCTCATCCTGGGCTGGTATGAAGGTTTCGATAGTCGTCGGGTCGTCTATCTTTTGGGTATCTCAACGATATTCTTCACTAGATGTTCCAAACATGTAATGGTTGGGTTCACCAACGTGACCTCAGAAGAGTTGACTAATTGAGGCCTCTAATTCTGATAGTGCGGGGGAGGTTGTTGTTGGTAACCCTAAGAAAAATGGTGAGGAGAGGGGTGAGAAGAGCACTATGAGTACTGCTAAGAGTGATAAAAATTATGAAATGATGCAACCGTCTGATGCAGAGGAAAGCCCTGAAGATGGTAGATGGACTACTACTGTTGATAACCTTGCCTTCAGGTGTTCCCATATTACAAAGGCTGCTCGTTCTGGAATGGGTAGGGGTGGAAGTTCCTCCCTCCCTGCTACTGGTGGTGGCGTGACCGGTTGGCCGAGTTCTGACCCTGAGAGTGTCCCTAAGGATGGGTTGCTGTTCATGCTCCCACACACCATTTATCTTTTGAATCTACGGCCGAGTGGGGGAAACTTCTTTGGATAGGCTGGCAACATCTCGGATTTATAGACGATCATCTATATCTAGGTTTGCGAGGGCTACTCCAGGACCTGCACGTAGTATATGTGCTGGACTGGTTGAGGCTACTGAGACTCGGTTGAGGAGACTGTATCAGTGTTGGCTTCTTCTGCTTAGCAAGAGTCTCGACAATGGTAGGCACAAAGTTGCAAGCATTGGCATTTAAAGCTCGAATGAGCTGCTCCTGCTACTGGGAAATCAAATCGAACTTTTCTAAGCCTTGGGTCCTCTTCTCAATGACTGAAAATTTTTTGAGGTCTTGTGACCTCTTCTCTATGATGTCAACCCTGGATTGGTGGCTCCCGGTGATGCCAAGGTTGAAGTTCTCATCCTTGCCTTCATCATGAGTAGCCATGTTAATATGCTTGTGGATGGTGGCGGGCATCTTCATATGTGCACATGACGAGGATTGAGTGAACTCTCCTTTCGCCATATCCTAAAAATGTTCCAGGAAACATCATCGTCCATGTTGGAATGCAAGCCATCAAAAGCGGCGTCGACGAGTCTCTAGCTTTCTAGTGTCAATCCACCAAAGAAGTGTTGCACGAGACCGATCTTTGGAATCTCGTGGTGGGGACACTTTTCCTGTAACTCCTTGAATCTCTCCCATGCCTCATGTATCGTCTCGTGGGTCTGATGATAGAAGCTGGAGATGCGGGCACACATATGGTTCAGGCAGCCGATGGGGTAGAATTAATGGAGAAATGCTAATTTAGACTCCTCCCGCATCATCACTACTTTTCCTAAATGATCAACCTAATATAGGGCCTTGTCTTGGAGGCTGAAAGGAAAAACAATCATCTTCATCATCCCAGAGGGATATTGGGGTAATGGGTGGTGGCATAGATGCAAACAATTTTTTTTAGGTGGATGTATGGTTCCTTGATTGTGTTCCCATGGAAGGTGGGAAGCAGAGGCAGGATCTGCAGCTTCAGCTCGAAATGGGCATGTATTGGTAGAATCTGGGTCCACTCGGTGACTCGACCTGCCCGCAAGTTGTACGTTTCCATCAGAGTTGGCTTCGGCGGTGGTGGTCCTGCCTCCCATCTCTCGTAACGGGGTTCACCCATAGAAAAGTCATCTCCTGCACCTCCTTGGTTAAAATCATTCTCCATGTTTGGTTCGTCCCCGAGTAGATGCATTTGCATTCAACCAATATAGGTGTAAGTACAGGCCGGAGCACGTTGCTTGAGGACGGAGCCTTACGCGTTGTCCTCTAAACCACCTACTCTTCTAAGGGAGAACCCTCACTGAACACAACTACTTATTTGGGTTTAGTAGTCACTTTTGACTCTTAAAGTATTTTTTTAGTTTTTCTTATTTTTATGGATTTTTTTATTAAAGTTAGAACACATGTTAAACTCACTTTCCCTGAAATCAAGAAAATAATTTCAACACCATGTCACAAATAAATATTTTTCCAATTTTTTTTTCAAAATAAGTGAAACTCATTTTTCAAATCATTTTCACAAATATTTTATTTGAAAATAGTGTAACATAATATAGAAAAAACTTGAAAACATTTTGTCTACTTAGTTCAAAAGATTATACTTTAGCCAAAAAAGTTTTAAATTTTTCCAATTTTTTTTCAAAATATAGCTAAAGTATAAATACGGTATATATGGTATACCCCCTATACTTAAACTTTGCTATGTCCTCATAGCACTAGATGATATGAAGCCATAGGTCCATTTAAGTCTAGAAAAATATACATGAACTGAAGTGGGCTCCCCCTATACTTAGGTTAGAAATAACCTACGTATCTGGGCAATGAAAGATGAGTAAGAAAATCACGGGGACTCAGGCCCCCCTATACATAGGCTGAGAGTAGCCTAAGTATAAAGATTGATGATTGATGTTAAAGAGACCCGAGGGGAATGAAGAAGTTAGGATGAATGTACAAGTGAGCAAATGAATCTTTGGAGATGAATGGAGTACCTAAGGCATAGGGGAGGGTGTCGGAGCAATCATGACTCAAACAAGCATGCAATACCCTTTGATTTCACCAACTCACACGTGAAACCAACAAATGTTGGTTAATTATCTGGTCATTTTTATTGGTGATTAAAATGTTCTAGTTTACGTTATGATTAAAGACATGTCGAATAAAATCACCCTACATAGACAAAGGTGTTGCTCTCCCAAAACAAGATTTTACTCCATTTTAGGTTGACTTGCAATTATCAGTCCCAATTTATTTGCTTAAGGTTATCATTGATTAAAGGCGAGCATAAATCAAGCAATCATCGTCTACCGCTCATTCCCATTTTCCATTAACCTAGGTGATAAGACAGGAAGGGAGATTGAGAAAAAGCCATGCAGTTAATAAAAATCATGATCTAGGCTAAGCGATAAACATGCAGTGCCTTATCAAAATTATATGAAAAACTCGGACTGAATTAAAACCAAATTCAAATGTATGCAAGTCGATGAAAAACCGTACCTACATGCTTCTAATAACGGGGAAGACTATCTTTTAATTTGGCTAGGTGAAGCGGTGTTTATGTGCGTCTATACGTATGTATGTCTGATGAATATGCAATTCATCACTCTAAAAGTTGAAAATTAAGTCTTGTTCCCGAGTAATTAGTTGCATATTTCTCCTTATCCTGCATAATTAGCATTCATACATACATGCATAATGTCTGCATTTTAGCATTCATATTTGCATAAAATAAGAAGCCTAATTCACTTGTAATTATTCACCTATTTATACCTCCTCCAAAGTCAATAAAATTGTCCCTATACTGTGTGTATTACTAACTAATAATATAAGGAAAAAGGGGCATGATTTCTAACTTGTAAAATTACCCAATAAAATCCCAAGCCCAATTGGAAACCTCAGACCTTAGAATGCAAATATCTACCTCATACAACCTCAAATCTAGGTCTACTCACTTTTAGAATAATACATATTCAGAGACATTCAAAATGAGACCAATTTCATTTAAATTGGAGCTCGTATGCAAAACTTGGGTTTTGGGGCCCCTTTGTACATTATACGTATGTAAATTTATACCCATGTATTTTTGTATCTTATTTGACCTCATCTCCATTTTTGGTCAACATCAAACTTGTAGATCTCATCGAGATCTACAACTTTCATGTTTTGAGTTTTTCTAAATTCGACCATCTTCTTGCCTTAATTCCATATTCTCCTTCTGCCATTCAGATCAGGCCACGTGGTACCCTCTGATTGCGCCACGTGGTCCGCTCACATCGCGCCTCGTGCCCTTCATCCTCCACCGTCCGATGGCCTTCCCTCTCTCCTCATCGCCACCGTTCATCCTGCTTCTAATCCCTACCATTCGATGAAAGCCTGGGCTTCATCACAACCCTCCATATCCGCCTCATTCTTAGCTCGCCACATGGCGTCTCATGGACCACACCTTGATCTCAACATTTCAGATCTAATCCCAACCACTCACTAGCGCTCCACTCCGAGCCGTTGGATCGTAAGATCCAACGGCTAAGAACCCGTCGTCTACCTTCAGATGCTTTCTCTCTCCAACGATCTCCACCTCTCGCGCTCACCGCCCCTTCCTATTTTCGTCCCCACTCCAACCATTCTCTCCACCCCCTATCACCTACATCTCGTAGGCCAGTACACCCTCATCCTCGCTGACCTCCACAATCTCCATGAACCCCGCTCACGTCGCTCCACGACCTCCATCAACTTCGTCACCCCGTCACCTACACCCTCACCTCCGACCTATAAATACTTCGCCTCCAGCCACCCTCAACCCTATCCACCATAGCAGAAGGTTCCCCCGAGCTCTTAGCTCTTGATTGGTGACAGAGATTTTGAGCGAAATTGAGCGAAGAAGGGTGTATTCCTCCGGCGAGATCCACAGATCCGCCGCGCCGTGCCGCAGTTCCTCCAACGAGATGCTTGAGCTCAGGACCTCTACCGACCTTCGAGCGAAGACCAGGAGGTCCTCTCCGAGCTTCTATCCCCAGGTAGCATCCTCCATTCCCTCTCCGATCTCCTTATTCTTTTTCTCTATTTTTCTCGCAATTTCTCCGCCTCCTCTGATCACTCCCGCTCTCGTCTCACTATCCGCCGAGCTTGACCTCGAAGGTCGGATCTTCGCGATCTACTTCATTCATTCCGACAACGTAGAGAACCACTTCCGACCACTAGCTCCGCCACCACGACGGTGGAGCACCATCGAACCACCTTCACTTTGCTCCAGGCCTCTAGCTGCACTCACATTCACCTCACAAACACGATGCATGCCTCAACTATAGAAACTAACCCATGTAGGCACCATTTCTTTCATTGGTCGGAATTGTCATCGGAGCTGCATCGAGCTTCGTCGCTTCCAGCCTGTAGACCACCTCCGCCTTGTCCATACGCTCCGTTCGCTCTGCAAGCTCCCACGATCGTCCCCATCTACTTAGGAGCCTCTGGAGAGCAGCATCGAGCGAGAATCGAGGAGGCAGAGCTAAGGGGCTTCGCTGGAGCCCAACCACATCCGTCACAGGAGGCGACGGATCGGAGGAACACAAAGCATAGTAGCCGTTTGATCCTCATGATTGGACGACTTTGATTGAGCCACGTCGCCAGCACCCCTCCTCCGTTAGATCAGAAGGATCCAACGATCACAATCCTGCCACGTCGCTCTAGCCTCCGACCTACAACAGTCGTCCGATCTCGCGAGAATCGTGCGTCTCGCAACACGCCACGTCGTCTGCATCACATGCCGTTGGATACATCGTGATCTGACGGATCTTTGATAGCTACATCGCTTCCTCCGAGCCTCTTCCCCGATCCTTAGGCTCGGAGCACCCGAAGCTAACCCGAAGTACGCCCGAGCCTGCAGCGTACCCGAGCCACAGTCCGAGCCTCCGACGCCTACCGAGCCTAGTACCTCACGTGTTCCTCACATGTGGTCTAGGAATTTTGCACTGAGGGCCCTAGAAGTTTGTTAAATTACAAATCAGTCCCTACTAGGAGCATCGCGTGAGGCACACGTATTCGTGTGGACATTTTGCATGCATACCCCCAGCATTATAGGTTGCATTTAAGTCCCTGTCAGCATGTTTAATTTTCAGTAATTTTATTTTTTGTATTTGCAAATTGGTCCCTGTAATTGCACGCATATTTAGGTGTCCATTTGGCATTATTTTCAATTCTAAAAATTGCATGATGTAGCTTATCTTGTCCTCTATCTTATGTGATACGTGTTTCATTATTGTGACATCTTGGGAATTTAATATTATTAAATTGATGAATTTTTCCATATTTTTTCCAATGTATGCCTTTCCTAGTTGCTCCAAAAATCATCATAAAATCACATTAGACTTAGGATAATTTATTTTACCTTGTGCCCAAAAATCATTGCATTTGCACGCATAATAAGGCCTGAATAAATTAGTTAGTGATTTTATTCATTGATTTTTAATAGGCCTAACTCACATAGAATTTTAGGTTCATTAATTTTCCTAGATTCATTACACTTAGATCTATCTAGGATAATTTTTCTACCTGGAAATAATGTGTTTTGGAATTTATTAAAATTAATTTTGTAAAAATCACCTTGCATTCATATTTTATTCATAGTAAATTCATAAAGTGTCAGAAAAATCCAAAAAAATTAGTGTAGATCTATTTCATTGCATGTCATATTCTGGCCAAGTTTCATAATTTTTGGACTATTTTACCACATTTCTGATTTAACCTATAAAAACTGGCCTGAAATTGCATTTGTTTGTCCTTGGTTGCATAAAAATTGCTAAAAAGTACCAAAAATAATCTTATGAAAATCCGATCTCTGAATTCGCTTAAAATTTACCTAAGGAGACAACTGCCTCCCTGAGTTCGACCTTGGGCTTGCCTAAATAAAATAAATCTGCTGCTCATGATTAACTCATCATTAATTAAAGTGGTTTTTTTATTAGTCTGTTCTACTTGACTACAACGAACGAAAAGATATTTATTTTTAAATTGATTGAATTAACAAAGGTAGAATCAGGATTTTCAAATGGCGTCGTTGCCGGGGAGGCATGACTTAGGTTAATTTCTAGAGAATTTCTGAGTGTCTGATTTTTCATCCCCGGGTAGTCTGATCCCCGATTTTCTTGTTAATATTTTTCTGTCATTTCATTTTGGGTATTTTGTGTCGTCCTTTATCTGACCTCAATTTGTTTTTGTGCGAGGAACACGAGGAGGCGAAGGCGCTTCGAGGAACTTGCATTTCGAACTTTTTGAGTGATTGTGTTATTCATTATTTTTGCATTCTGTTCAGCGGTTCCCGTTTGGGTTCTCGTGTGTGTAAAAATAGTGGAAACATGTCCCCATCTGCCGTGTGGATTGCTTTCTAGATTAGGCTTGCACTAGTGGCTCCTCGAGCCACTCTAGGATTTGTTTGTGCTCGTAATTTTATTAGGACCACAAATCACACTTAAAAGACGCACTTAGACCGCAGATCTAGTTAAATTTAATCGGTGCTTCATTCGCTAATAGAACTGCCTGTATAGGAGCGGATTTTATCGTCTGCATATGCATATAGTGTAAAAAAGTTTTCAATTCTATTATGCATCTTGCATAAAAGTGAAGGGACCACTGTAAGTCTTCTTAACTCAACATAGCATCATTTATTTATCGTGCATCGACTTTTCTCGACTCCTTTCTCTTGGTTTCTCAAACTTAGGTAAAAAGGAAATTGGGACTGGACGATAAGAGTGCTTTGTGGTTGGACTAACTTAGTGATAACCTAACTTAAAATTGGGACTGCTTAACAAAATTGACCAAAAAATCAATAAAATCGGAAATCTTGCTTGCGGGAGATTAACCCCGACCTTGTTTTTAGGATGAGTGAGGGTACTTGAGTGTGTGAACACCTTAAGGTAGATCCTAAATCCCTGCCTTCCATATCAAGTACCGACTGATGCTAGCAAATATCATGAGTTGAATTTTTCAGGATCACTGACTAGTCCCAAGTAACCTCCACCTGTTCGCAGGTAGTTAGGGGTGAACCAATGGTACTTCGCGACAAGTTGCTAGAAACCCCTCGACGTGAAGTTCCAGCCTTGTCAGCCTCCGCCTGCTTGCAGGTAGATAGCGACAGGTCTTTGAATCTATCAACTTAGGATAGGAGCGAAGAAAGGAAGGGCGTTGGTATCTAAGGCGACAGGTTAAACATTGGAGACACATCCGGCTTTTAGCCGACTCCCCTATAGGCTGCGTAACTTCTTGATATTTGTCTGAAAAATTACTCTTAAAACCAACCAGACTAATCGGACTCGATTTCGGGCCCTTCACCGTGTTGAGTGTGAAAATACAGGCTTTGGATTCAATTGCTTGTTACAGGTAGGAGTAAACTCCTATCTTCACTTAGAACTCCCGATTCTTCTTACCAATCCAAGATGACTGACTAGGGGGATATCAAATCCCAATTCACCAATCTTTCCTTGAGCCCCCCATGAAGCTCATCTTCACCGGCCGAAGCGCAACTTGGACCAACCAGAGCTCATGACCCTCTTGAGTTCTGGATCCCTCAAAACCAGGGTGGTTACTCTCAAACCAACCCTTTTCTCTCCTCTGATCTCACCGAGGAAGACCATCGCCTCGGTAAGAATCCCTTCCTGTATATGTCCTCTAACCAAGACCATCTTCTTTACCCAGGGATAGAGGACAAGATGCCACCTAAGAGACCCTCGGACGAGGAAGAACAAAGAGATGACCCAATTCAGCAAATCCTTGCTCGCCTCGCTACAACCGAACAACAGAATGCTGATCTTACAACAAAGATGGGACATATTATTACAGCAGGAGGAATTGACCGACCAATGGTTGATGCTTACAATCCAACATAAAATGAGATGCATAGTTGTTTGGTCCCAGCGGTTCCCCCTGAAGCATTCGAGCTGAAGCCCCACTTTCTGAGCTTGATGCCGAAGTTTAATGAAATATAAACAAAGAACCATACGCCTTCCTCAAAGACTTAGAGCTGGTTTGCAACAACCTTAGTCACCCTAGGGTTGGGCAAGATTATATCAGGCTGAAGACCACCACGTTTGCCTTAGGAGATAAGACAACTCATTGGTTAAAAAATCTCGGGGTGAGATGTACAACCTGGATGCAGTTCAAGGACCTTTTCTTGAAGAAGTTATACCCACTCAGTAGAACTAATCAAATGAGAACAAAGATCGCTAGTTTCTCCCAGGGACCCAATGAACCATTCCATGAAGCCTGGGATAGGTTTAATGACCTAATTCAGAAATGCCCTTGCCATGGCATTTCAAAAGCGATCTTAATCCAGACCTTGTTCTGTGGCATGACCCCGGAGATGCAGGGGTTAGTAAGTGCTGCCTGTGGAGGAAGCTATCTGAACAAAAATGAGAATGCTGTATGGAAAATCCTGGAGCAGATAACAGAAACTGTTGGACATGTGAGCCCACGGCGAGCCATTATGCAATAAATGTTATTGCAAATATCATTCCTTGATCTGAAATAAAGAATAAATAATTTGCATAATAGGTCCCTCTGTACAATTAGGGTTATGTACCATGGCTATCTTAATGATCATACAGCTGTTGATTCAATTATTGAATCATAGAGGCTGGTGCTTGGATGAATATCTAAAGAGTTAGGTTGAGGACTCATCAAGCACCGTCAAATGATTGTTAAGATGTGATCTCCAGCCTGAGAAGGAGATGGCAATCCTTTCTCACATAGGCTGATATCTGACCGACCTCTTGATGCAGGTCCTCTGCATAGGAATAGAGATTCGGAGGTGTCAGATTAGTTAGGTCAATGGGTTGACTTAACGAGATCGAGATAACCTAAGTCCTATGTTGAATGCTGTCACAGCATAGGCACGCATCCTCTGACCGGAGACAGATGTATTGCTATATGTCTAAGTATGTACATTTGACAGACCAATAGGTTGATGACCTAACCAAGGTCTATACACCGGCGCGTTGGTGTGCATATAAGGGCATATGAGTAATACGATCTCTCAAAGGGATCATACAGGTTCACTACTGAACCGGAAGACATGAGCTCACTCATGAGATATTGGGAAGAATCAAATTCCGTGCACGGTCGTCTCGCTTTGGAAGCTTGACTGAATTTGTAGGTTTTATATATACTTTTGGAAAGTATGTGATCAAGACCTAGGTATGATATATGCTTTTGGAAAGTATATGATCGATACCAAATCCCAATGATCAAATGAGAAACTTAGTGATCAAACCCTGAAGAAGACAGTGTAAAATAGATCTTGATCTTCGGGTTGACCATGGGTCTTCCAGTATGCAGGATGTACAGGTATTGGGAATACCTGAAGGGTGATGTGATCATAAACGATTGTATATCCATGACGCTTCCATTCCGAGGGAGTGATGAAACAGGTCTGGATTTTAGTGACTCCTTTCAGTAGATAAGCAATCCGATCTTAGTCCAAGTGTTGGACATTGATCTGAATGAGATTCAGATTCAATGAGAAGATTGGATTTGCGGTCTTGATTTAATCAAGCATCTGTGGGAGGTTCGTAAGATCTGGATTTGAGATAAGATCTCAACATCCAAGTCACTATACGTGGAACAATACAATCGCCTTGTCCTTATCTCCAAGTATCTGCGGAGAAAGCACATTATTCATGAAAGGGTTCAAGAATAATTCTTTTGATGAAATATCCAAGCAAGGACTTGATGATTAAATGAGATTTAATTATCAAGCTTAAATATGAATATGATTCATGTTGTGAAAATGATTATCTAAGATAATTAAATAGGATTTAATTATCGAGGATTAAGAGAATGTGGATAACACTATCCATGATATATGTGTGTTATAAATATGATTTATAATATACATATATAAGAGAGAGAATTTATGTAAATAGCATTTGTTAATTAATAATGTGGATTGGATTCACATTTATTAATTAATTGGAAATGCAATTTACTAATTAGTTTGGGTTGTGAATATGATTCACATAATGATCAATGGCATGATTGAAATATTCACAAATTAATTTGGAATTAATTTGGTGGATATTATTGCAATAATAGTTATTGCAATTTATTAAGAAATAATAAGATAAAATAAAAGGAGACAAAATAAACCCCAATTTTAGGGAGGTTGGTTGACTCCATTTAATTTATCACATTATATCTTAATTAGTTATTGTTAAATTAAATTATGTTGATAATGTTGCAACATTTTTAATTTAAATTAATGTTGTTGGTTTTAACCAACAACAATCATAGCCATTGATTTAGCATGGGCCAAGCATAGCCTTTGGATCCATGTGTCCCATGGATTGAGATCCATTGGATCCTAAACTAGCATAAAAGGAGGGCTAGGGTAGCCTTTCCAAGTTACAACATTCTTGAGTTGAAGAACTCTACTCTCTCTCTCTCTCTCATTCTCGTGGGGTATCCCTAATATTCAAGTGGCCGTCCACTTTGTGTATTAGGAAGGAGATCATTTTGCTACGCCTCGACGCTTGGATCTTGGTCAAAGGATTGCGGGAAGGACGCGACTCATCATCGTGCCCGCAAGCGCATTCTCCGTGGGTCGGACTTAAGATAGGAGGATCTCTACTTTGGGATCTCGCGATCACAACCACGCTTCAAGAGGTATTCCTTGTACTTTTTGGTTTGATGAAACGATCCGAGAAGTGTTCTCGTGATCATGTGGTTTCATCTTTAGATTTAAAAATTTTAATTTCCGCTGCATCTAGCATCTAGTGCGACTAGTTGCTCCGATTGCATATGATGCGATCGACACGCTTCCGTGATGCGCTTAAGGATTTCAATATCCTTCAAGTGGTATCAGAGCCAGTTTGAATAAGGTTTTGGATATGATCCATAGACCTTAGACGATTTGGTTCTTGAAAGGGTTGCGAAATTTTACTGCATTTCAATTTTTCGCACCTCTGTAAAATTGAATTTTTCGGCTCTGTTTAAAATATTTAAACACGAAATTTTCAATTGGATTTTGTTCCCCATTAAACAAGGAAACCATAGGACTTGAGTTTACTAAATTTGGACAACTTTTACATGAAAAATCCTTTTGCTTGAATAGGATTGGGGATTTGTCTAGCAAATCTCCTTATAATCAAAAATGTTTTGATTTATATTATATGGTATAATTTCGGTTGAAAAACCGATGAACATCTCAAAGTACATGATGGTCTATCTGGTATTATCCTTTCCCGAGGCGGATATGGTGCCTAGTCGGAGAGCATTGGGGTCGCGGGTTGCAACGTATGTGGTCCGTCCCACTCTCGTCAGTACTGGCCATGACAGCGGGTAGGGACTGTATAATACCGGAGACAGACAATGTGTATTTTTCTAATTATTAAAATTCGAATAATACGTATTTTGAGATAATACCTACTATTCAAGTAAAAGACATGTTTGTTGATTGATGATTGGATTGATGATTAATTTAATGTGATTAAATTAATTATATCCAATAAACACTCTATTATGAATAGATGTGTATTTCCCTTGGAAGAATTAATTATGTGAATATGATTCACGATAATTAATTACAATTTGAATATGAGGTGGAGGATCACATAAGTGACATCCATGGTCTCCCGTCAAGGCGAAGGGTTCCGTCGCCAGGGATTGTATGTAGGAGACGCCTGTCCGAAGTGACAGATCCTATATGCAAGCGCATCTGGATCGGGCTCTTTGCTTCTCGAAAGAGTAAGGCCGTATGCGTAGTGACCCCAATATCGAGTCCTCATATTATTGGGGCGATATTGGATTGCGCATAGCGAGTTCTAATCCTGTTGACGGTTGGTTCAATTAGCAACGGGTCAACATCATCTTAGGGGTGGTGGGCCTGGGTGTTAAAGACCGAATTGGGAATGCAAGTTGGACTTGCAAGGCGGAATGAGTTCCCGCTTCTTTTTATTGGAGTCGTAAGTTCTCATATTATTGGGATGCGACAAAGATAGGAAAGGAGATCCCAGATCTTGCTAGAGATATAATGGTAAGAATATCTCTTACATTGAAAGTAATTAAGGGAATGAACTTTCAGTGTTGACAAGGCAAGACAACTTTGATATAAAAATTCCTAAATCAAAGTAAAACATGTATATATAATATATATATACCCTTATGCAAATTTCTTATTTCAGATAATCCTTCATTAAACCCACTCAATGTTATACTCAATGATAACCAGTAAAAATATCTTGGATTGGACTCATGATCCAGATATTGTACTTGCAATTGAACACATAATGTATGTGGTTGCAATGTGCAAGTTTCCTCAAAATAATGAGGAATGACAATTAAATAAGATAATAAGACATCACCTTAGGGTTTGTATGTCTCTATAGTCTTGATCTTTCATCGAGTGTACTTGGGAAGTGACATGTTGATGATGATCGTAATTGTCGAATAATCCTTATAAAATAAAAGAAGATATTTTGGCATACGCATGTGCTCTAGACATTTAATCATGAATGACATGGTTCTCTGCATTATGCAGAATGGTGGCTCCAAAGAGATGATGTATTCAAAATGTTTGAATACCTACCTGAACCTAAGTCCCTAAGAGTTAAGATGTATGTAGATATGATGAGTGTCATCATTCTACTATCTATACTCAAATCATTCATGAAGCTTCATAATATTCATATTGTATGAATTTAATGAAGCATGTATAAATGTTGAAATGCTCTTACATTGAATTTCTTTTTGGATTTAACATAAGAGATTCTTTGTCTTGAACAATGGTTGTTTATAGATGAAGAGAGCGCAATGGAAACATGGGTTGGACCCGAGTAAGAAGGAAAGTCAAAAAGTTGACCTACTTCTGTGACTTCCATATGACATCCAAAGAGTTGGATGAATGCCAATACTGCAATAAGTTGATATGTTGATAGTATGACTATCAAGTCTGTCTAAAATCCTTAGTGAAGGACTCAGATAGAGCATCAGAATAATCTACATATAATCATTGACTCTGACTTTATTATTTCATAAGATAAAGTCTGATAATTGTATCCCAATCTTCTAATGACATTTGCAATTGGTTGCATATATATTAGAATATTAGAAATTTGATCTTAAGGTTTAGTAGTCATCTACATGGATATTACTGTAATTGTTGCAGCAATCACTATTGGATAGATAGACTTCATATTCTCAGTGGGAGAGCCCTTAGTCTTAGAGAATGTCTCTATGACCTAGATATTAGAATACCCCATTGTTTGTTTCTAAATGTTGGAAATAAACATGAATTCTGAGATAGAACTATCATAAAGAGTTATGATGGAAATATTTCAGATAGTAATCTAGCATCTAGTGGACTCCAAAAAATTAGAAAATTAATGAATGGTTCATTAAGATTTCTAATACTGAAAATTAAACCTTGATAAGATCAATAGGAGGATGAAGATCATTTGACAATGATCTGGCATCAAGCCTTGGACATTTGTCTATTGATTTGATTAATAGACTAGTAAGATATGAAACTTTAGAATGTCTAAAATCTCAAATCTTACATACTTATGAATATTGTATTCAAAGTAAAATGTCCAATACACCCTTCTCTGGGAATGGTGTTAGATGTCGAGGTATTCAAGATCTCATACATATTGATGTATGTAGATCATCTATATCATAGTAAACATTATGGATATGTAATATCTATTGATGATTACGTATGATATGAGATTTCTTCTCTTCACCTGAGAAACCTTTGAAATGTTCAAAGATTTCACAATTTTGGTTTAGAACCAAAGTTTGAAGAAAGATGAAATGAATTTGATCTAACCTTGGTAGCTTGTACCTATTAGATAAAATTCAAAGAATACCTTATGGAGATATGAATATCATTTCTATCTCACTCCTCCTAATACACCTAAACTCAATGGAGTTGTAGGGAGATACAGTTGGATCATGTGTGACATGATTTGATCAATGATGAATTTTAGCATAATTATCCTCTTAGTTTCCTGGTATATATGTGTGGTAGAGACTACAATATATATCCTTAATAAGGTTCCATGGATGTAAGCTGGAATCTAGCACTTGAGAGTGCTACTTCATTAGGAAAATAAAGTATGGTATTGGATACCTACTTTATGACCTTGAGATTCTTAAAAGATCTCATCTCTGAGAATGTGATTCTTGGAGGATTGAGAATCTTGAGAATCAAGATGAAAATGAAGTAAAGGAACTCATTTAATCTTGAGAAGATAACGAGACTCCTGAAATCGGAAACTAAAAGGACAATTAAAGATGAAACATTAATACCTCTTCAAATGAGTTTGAGGATGTATTCCATGTGTCAGCCAAGTCTGACAATGATCGGACTTCATGTGATGAAGCTCCTAAGGATCATGACATGGAATGATGGATATTAGCAATAAAGTCTAAAGTAGACTTCATATACAAGTGTTGTATATGGACCCTCGAGGATCCACCTATAAGGGTTAGACCCATTAAGGTGTAAATGGATCTTCAAGAGAAGAGGAACCTGATGAGAAGGTAGAGACCTTCAAAGCTCGGTTCGTAGCCATGAGCTGCACACCGTAAGAGAAGACATTGCTTGCAATGAGACTTGCTCTTTGGAAACCATGCTTGAAATCATCAGAATATTGCTAATCCTAGCTGCACAACTTGACTGTTGCATCTTCAAAGATGTAAGTCAAGATTGCATTCCTCTAAGAATACCTCTCTGAGGATATTCACATGAAGTAGCCCCAGGGCTTCATGTTTGGGGAAAGTAAGGTGTGAAAGCTAAAGAACTCCATCTATGGACTCAAATAAGCTTCTTGTAGTTGGAACATAAGATTTGATGAAATTATAAATGTTATGATTTCAAATAGAACCTTGATGTACCATGTGAAGCTTAGTGGGAGTGCCATTATGTTCATCGTGCTAAACGTAGATAATATCCTAATCATTTGGAATGATATAAGGATGATAATAAGTGTTTTATATTCTGGCTATTCCATACCTTGAGATATGATCTCAAGAATACCTCTTAGATCTTAGTTCTGAAGTTGTTCAGAAGCAAAGCAAAGAATTATTCTTGAACCATTGGATCCTAAACTAGTATAAAAGGAGGGCTAGGGTAGCCTTTCCAAGTTACAACATTCTTGAGTTGAAGAACTCTACTCTCTCTCTCTCTCTCATTCTCGTGGGGTCTCCCTAATATTCAAGTGGCCGTCCACTTTGTGTATTAGGAAGGAGATCATTTTGCTACGCCTCGACGCTTGGATCTTGGTCAAAGGATTGCGGGAAGGACGCGACTCATCATCGTGCCCTCAAGCGCATTCTCCGTGGGTCGGACTTAAGATAGGAGGATCTCTACTCTGGGATCTCGTGATTACAACCACGCTTCAAGAGGTATTCCTTGTACTTTTTGGTTTGATGAAACGATCCGAGAAGTGTTCTCGTGATCATGTGGTTTCATCTTTAGATTTAAAAATTTTAATTTCCGCTGCATCTAACATCTAGTGCGACTAGTTGCTCCGATTGCATATGATGCGATCGACACGCTTCCGTGATGCGCTTAAGGATTCTCAATATCCTTCAGAAACAGGCAGGTTGCAGGCCACCAGGGCTTATCAGTTGTCTCCCTCAATCCTATCCAACAAGACAACTAGGAGGACTGTAGTGGATCTGATAGAGGACCTCATTCCCAGCATGGGGATGATAGCAGACAAGTTAACCATGATCGATCAGATTCACAAGAGGGTCACTGACCTTGAGTCACTCTCACGATTGCCAAAACAAGTGGAGGAACTTACTGAGAGGGTAGCCAAGATACGGCTACCTGCCCCTTCTGCACCTCCTGTACCTGTACACCGCGTTCATCTTGTACATGAACATGCACTGGGGCCTCAGAGTAGCTGGGTAGAAGAGCAGACCTACACTCAGTAGGAGCAGCACACACCCCCACAAGTGGAGACAGGATATGAGGAGCCTCCGTAGGTGTTCGAGATCAACGGGCTATGGTACAGCCATGACCCCGTCGGTTGACAGTCGGGGATGGGGAATGTTCAGCTTCACCGACCTTCCCTAGCTTACCAAGAAACCAGCTCCGTCCCTGCACCGCGCTTTGTACAGTCTCGACCTAGACAAGGGCACCAGCCTCAGCAGCATCAGCAGCATCGTACTTTCCACTCGGGCCAACATGGCCCTCCACCACCGTCCCATCATCATCAGCAGTATCGGAATGGCCAACAGGGCCAGTATAGGAACTCATCTGCGAGTCAGCATCAACAGAATCAACCCACTAGTGAATTGGAGTCCCTCACCTTGGCGATCCAGACCCTGACTGATAGGGTCCAACAAATCCAGAATGACTATCTGGATATGAGAAACGATCTGAATCGTGTCTCTCGTACCCAGGACCAGCAGATGGTGCGAAAGACTACAATTCCCGCTCAGGTTCAGACCAACCCAAATAGCTTGAATCAAGGCTAGAGCCGACCACGAGATCAGGTAAACTATTCAGATAACTCTTTATCTGAACATGAGATCCTTTCGTACAATAATGTTAATCATATGTCCCACAGGAATTGAAGGACCATGATCGTACCTGATCGAGCACGGGCATAAGAGGAAGAAGACACCAAGTCTCTACCTGAGGAGAACTTGGAGGCGGAGGAGCAGCACCACTACCCCACCAACATGAGAAGAGGACTTCTAAGTCCTCCAAGAAGTAGGAGAACCACACTAGCATTGAGTCCAGTAGAACCGATGAAGAGCCCGCACCTCCATCTGAGGAGTATGTCCCAACAGTCGCGGAGAATGCATCACCGGTTTTGCCGCAGAAATTTTCTTTTCATCATAGTCAGAGTCTGAGTCAGTCTCAGTTTCAGAGTCATGTACAGAACTCAGTTCCTAGTTTAAATGAAAATCTTTCAGTTTCAGAATCTGAGTTAGCATCAATAATCCCTTTCCCACGAGCTCTTAAGGGTGAAAAGAAAAAAAACTAAAATACAAAAAGATGACCCTGAGATGGCAGAGTTTTGCAATAACCACATCAAAGTCACAATCCCCTTCGACAAGTATGTGGAAATGACACCTGCACTTTAGAAATATCTTAAGGTGAGATGCACACCTACTAGGGTCAGCAGGAAGACCAAAAGACGTGTTGAGAAACACGTTTTGTCAGTAGCCACAACCTGCGCAAATAAAGAATTTGTTTTCAAGGAAATGAAGAGACATGGGTGCACATTATGCGGTGAGTCATGTCGATGACACTACGTTTGTACGCACTCTCCTTGACAACAGATCCTCAATTAACTTAATGCCTGCAACCCTCTATGAGCGGCTTAATCTCGGACCTCTTAGGAAATCTGGAGAACTACTTCAGTTTGCAGATAAATCAACCAAGAGGTCCCAAGGTGAATTGAGGAACGTTGTTATCAAAGTCGAGGGTCAGGAGTACATGGTGGACTTTACCGTCCTTGATATGGAGACCCCTCATAATTGGAGAGATTCCCAGATCATATTAGGAAGGCCCTTCCTTAGAACAGTAGAGGCCTTATTTGATTATAAGATTGGGAAAATCCAATTCCAAACTCCAGGCAAAGATGAGGAACTTGAGATGAAGCAGACCAGATGGCAGAGACCGTATTCAGAATCCAGCACCAAATACTCTTCGTCCGAAGCAGATTGCATTCATGTAGACACAGTTGAGCCATGGAGATAGAACCCAGCCAGCACTGATGAGTCCCTCTCCTCCGTAGAAGATCTTGTGCATGAGTCAGTTTGCGAGGTCTTTAGAAACGAATATAGTACAGAATATGCATCCCCCTACATCTTCGATGACTTAGAAGCCCAGCTAGGCATGTTAGTCCTTCCCTCTTTAGGACAATCAGAAGATGAGGATGATGAGTCGGACGTGGCTTTTGCCGACTATTTGGAGACCTTTGATGATCCGACTCCAGAAACAAATGAGTTGGTAGCAACAATTTCACGGATAGATCCAGCCACTACCAGCACTGAACCAGATCCGATTGAGCCAGACTTCCTCGATGATCACACATTACGTAAGATCAAACCCTTATCCACAACACTTAAGTATGTATTCCTTGCGGGACAAAAAAAGAAGTATCCGGTCATCATCAGCTCACGATTGACCGAAGAGCAGGAATCTCGCTGTTAGAGATCCTGGAGAAAAACTGCAAGGCAATAGTCTGGAGCATTTCTGATCTCCACAAGATAAATCTTGTTTTGTGTTCGCACCATATCTACTTGGAGAATAAGGCTAAACCCTCTCGTAAATTCCAACGTCGGTTGAATCCAAATTTACGAGAGGCAGTGAAAAATGAGATAGAGAAATGGTGCGACGTAGGTTTTATTATCCCATCTCCGACTCCAAATGGGTGGCCCCAATTCATGTTGTCCTGAAGAAGTCAGGAATTCAGACGACCACCAATGAAGACATAGAGGAGATCGTGATGTGAGTACACACGTCGTGGCGCGTCTGTGTGGATTACAGACGCCTGAATGCTGCAACAAAGATGGATCATTTCCCCTACCATTCATTGATCAGATCTTAGAGAGATTAGCAGGGAAAGAATTCTTCTGCTTCTTGGATGGGTTCTCGGGCTACAATCAAGTAGACATAGCTCCGGAGGACCAAGAAAAGACCACGTTCACATGCCCCTTTGGTACCTATGCTTTCAGGCGCATGCTCCTTGGGTTATGCAATGCTCCCAGTACTTTTCAAATGTGCATGATTGCTATATTCGTCGAAATGGTCGGCGAATTCCTGGAAGTCTTCAAGGATGACTTCTCGGTCCATGACGATTCCTTCGATTCATGTCTTAGTAATCTGGACCGAGTCCTCAAAAGATGTTGTGAGGTCAATGTGGTGCTCTCTTGGGAGAAAAGTCACTTCATGGTGACAAAGGGCATTGTGTTGGGGCATGTCATCTCCAAAAGAGGAATGGAGGTTGACCCTGCCAAGGTGGATGTGATCAGATGACTCTAGCCACCAACCAACGTGAAATAGTTGCGGTCTTTCCTCGGGCATGTCAGATTTCATCAAAGATTTATCAAGGATTTTTCTAAGATTTCCCGATCGCTAATTGAGCTTTTAGGCAAGGATATGGAGTTCATTGTTGATCACAAATGTCTCGAGGCCTTTAATCTATTCCAAGGAATGATAATGGATGCGCCGATCCTACAAGCCCTAGATTGGTCTCTGCCTTTTGAGATCATGACGGACGCATCAGACTTTGCTGTAGGGGCTATGGTAGGATAGAGGAGGGATGGCGTCCCGTTTTCCATACACTACGCAAGCAAAGTTCTTGATACTGCTCATTGTAACTATACAATTACAAAAAAGGAGATGCTTGCGATAGTGTTTTCCTTGGACAAATTCAGATCTCACTTAATCGGATCCAAGGTAATTGTGTTCACCGACCACACAACACTACGCTATTTAATGGGAAAGAAGGGTGCGAAGGCACATCTTCTTAGGTGGATTTTGCTCATCCAGGAGTTTAACTTGGATATTCATGATAAATCTGGAAAGAAGAACGTAGTTGCTGATTACCTCTCCCATCTCGAGGATCTTAATGCTTCTGAGGATTCACTGATTCGAGACTCCTTCCCTAATGAATCGATTTTTGTTGTCGACTCACTCCCATAGTATGCCAATATCGTGAACTATCTTGTCTCCAAGAAGGTTCCCGAAGATTGGCCCAAGAGCCACATAGACCGACTGAAGTCTGATTCTAGACACTACCACTGAGAGGATCCGATCCTTTTCTTTGAAGGGCTGAATTGTGTCCAGAGATGGTGTATTCCTCAGGAGGAATACCAGAGTGTCCTTTCTTTATGCCACAACCTGGAGGTAGGAGGATACCACTCCCGGAAGAGGACTGCATGGAAGGTACTTCAGTGTGGCTTATATTGGCCGACTTTGTTTCACGATGCCATCACCTTTGCAAAGTCGTGCCCAATATGACAGAGAATGGGAGGAACCATTGGTTACAAGGATGAGATGCCAATGCATCCTGTCATCATTTGTGATGTGTTTGATGCCTGGGTCATCGACTTCATGGGCCCATTCCCTGTTAGCCATGGATTCGAATACATCCTTCTTGCAGTAGACTATCTGTCTAGGTGGGTGGAGGCTATCCCAACCCGAGCCGCAGACAACAGGACTGTCTGTAAATTCATTAGAGATCACATCATCTCTAGGTTCGGGATCTCCCCAAAATGTTGATATCAGATTGGGGTAGAAACTTTGTAAACCGAGATGTGAAGAAGCTCTTGAAGGATCACGTCATCGAACACCGTGTCTCTAGTCCTTACCACCCACAGACCAATGGTATGGCTGAGGTGTCGAATAGGGAGGTGAAAGCCATATTGTTGAAGCTTGTCCATCCAGACAAGAAGGACTGGTCTCAGATCTTGGATCAAGTCTTGTGGGCTTATAGGACATCTTACAAAACACCATTAGGAACCTCCCCGTTCAGGATGGTATTCGGGAAGCCATGCCATTTGCCCGCAGAATTAGTGCACAAATCAGAATGGGCAATCAAAAAGGTCAACTGGAACACATATCTAGGACAAAAATAGAGAGACATGGATATGAATGAGCTTGTGGAAGTCAGAAACCGAGCATACGACAACAGTTTGGTGTACAAGGACAAATTTAAGCATTGGAATGATATATATATCTTACGAAAGACCTTTGTTACTGGACAGAAGGTATGGTTGTTCAATGCAAGGATGAAGGTTTTCCAAGGCAAGCTGAAATCCAAGTGGACAGACCCATTCATTGTCCGTACTGTGCATGATAGTGGATGTGTTGAGATCTCAGATCTCACAGATGATGCACATACATTCTTAGTCAATGGACAACTATTGAAGCACATCGTCGAACCCAATGAGCAGTTAGTCCATGTCGAGGAGATTGTATTCATGCGCGAGACAGAATTAGCAGATACACATAGAGTCGCGCAGGAGACCTTGCAGCAGTAAACTCTCGCCATCAGCAACATATGGAAAGATTCAGACCACGATCCTTGTATATACCCATCATTCCCGTACATTCTTCCCCTCCCTCCCGCGACTCTAATCACTCACCCCAAGTTCATATATTTTCATCTATGACTATACTTAGGATGACTAGATCCTAAGTATGGGGGGGGGGAGAGTCCCCTGAGTCCATTCACTGTACATCCTCCAGATCACATTGGTCCTCATACCACTCCAGTCCTATACTTAGGCTGACCTGAGCCTAAGTATAGGGGGCAACCGATGCCCATCTTGTACATATATTCATCCACTTCCCCTCTTGACCTCGTCCGCCTCGTTTTTGATCTCCTGCTACACTTAGACTGCCAGAGCCTAAGTATGGGGGGGGCAGGACAACTTCTATACATTTTTGCTCTTTTGGCTCTCCTACGCTTTGCACGAGCTATGTCTTCTTCCTCACTTTTCGTGCTCTGAGGACATAGAACACGCTAAGTATAGGGTGGTGTGTATATATTGCATATATACTTTACCCATAGCTCACACTTTCACGTATTTTTGTATACTATGCAATAATTAGGGGATGGGTAAAAATTGGAGAAATGTTTTGTGTAAAATACATGTATATTGCATAACACGTGTATAATATGTATAATACTTATAAAACTCTTGTAACTTGTTGTAACATGGGAGGTGTACACAATTTTTTTTAAAAAAAATTAATCAAAGGCTTCTTATTTACTCTTGCACATAATCTCTGCATCCGAAAAGAAAGAAAGAAAAAGAGTCTTGCATTTCATTCATCTACATAGCATGTCTCTCATCTGCATATCCTGCATATGCAAGGTCAAAAGCTAGTGGGTTCTGAATCAAGTTATGAGTAGATATTGAGGATGGACTTGATTTGACCTTAATCCACCTAATTTCAGAGGAACCTTATAGGAACTGGAGTTAAGATTTCTTAGGTCAAGTGACTTAATTCTTTGAGTCCGCAAGTCTATGTTCACATGTCATCTTGATTAGTCTAAATAGAATATCTCGTGCACACACATGATTCTTATGGACAGTGACCTAACTTGGACAAGCACCGTGCACGTAGCTCTTCATTGATGAGGTGGTGAGGAGGTATAATCCTTTATCTTGGAGTAGCACACGGGTGGAAAATCCATCCTCCTTTAGGGAGGGAAGTGCATCTCAACCTAGTCTGGTGGGGTTGACGCCTGAGGACAGGACGTTGTGGGTTGCAATAATGCTTCAAAAGAGGGATAGTCTACTGGCTCAAGAGGAAAAACTCCTGATGTACATGCTGCACCTTGTATATAGTTTGAAAAAATGCAAGAACTCCAAAAAATAGACAGGCCAGATAGAAAATAAAATACCTGTCGGAGTATGTATATTAGCAAGAAGTCTGCAGTTGGATGACTTGGTTACACTGGTTAGGCATCCCGGGATAGGTAGCTACACTAGCTACCGTCCATTATTTTCTGTACCCCCTCCTCTTGAGCTGGTCGAACTTGAACTTAGAAGGGAATACCCTGCTCCTCGAGGAAAGAGTTACTGGACCGGGGAATTAGAGTTACCTTGTTAGAGAAGGTTGGTTCTGAGCCATTTCTGATGTAGAGAGAGAATCATAGTCATCAGAAATTTGCATCTGAGGATTTGTTCCGAACTGACTGTTGAGGAGTCTTGAATACAAGACTTGTGGAACTTGAAGTCTATTATGTCTTAAGTTCAGATCCCAATAAGGTTCCGCCACACAATTAATCCAGAGGCCGAGTCAAGCTCCATTTTCAACTTTTGATCATGACCTTGGTATGGAACCTAATATCATTTCACTTTTGCATTTCATTTTAGTTGCTCAGGGGCGAGCAAGGTTTAAGTATAGGGGGTTGATGAATCTGTGATTCATCACTCTAAAAGTTGAAAATTGAGTCTTTTTCCCGAGTAATTAGTTGCATATTTCTCCTTATCCTGCATAATTAGCATTCATACATACATGCATAATGTCTGCATTTTAGCATTCATATTTGCATAAAATAAGAAGCCTAGTTCACCTATTTATAACTCTTCCAAAGTCAATAAAATCAGCCCTATACTGTGTGTATTACTAACTAATAATATAAGGAAAAAGGGGTATGATTTCTAACTTGTAAAATTACCCAATAAAACCCCAAGCCCAGTTGGAAACCTCGGACCTTAGAATGCAAATATATACCTCATAAAACCTCAAATCTAGGTCTACTCACTTTTAGAATAATACATATTCAAAGATCTTCAAAATGAGACTAATTTCATTTAAATCAGAGCTCGTATGCAAAACTTGGATTTTGGGGCCCCTTTGTACATTATACATATGTAAATTTGTACCCCTATATTTTTGTATCTTATTTGACCTCATCTCTATTTTTGGTCAACAAGAAACTTGTAGATCTCATCGAGATCTACAACTTTTATGTTTTGAGTTTTTCTAAAATTCGGCCATCTCTCCTTAATTCCATATTCTCCTTTAGCCATTCAGATCAGGCCACATGGCACCCTCTGATTGCGCCACGTGGCCCGCTCACATCGCACCACGTTCCCTTCGTCCTCCACCGTCCGATGGCCTTCCCTCTCTCCTCATCTCCACTGTTCATCCCGCTTCTAGTCCCTGCCATTCGATGAAAGCCCGGGCTTCATCACAGCCCTCCATCTCCGCCTCATTCTTAGCTCGCCACATGGTGTCTCACGGACCACACGATCATCCCCAGAGAACCTCCATCCCAGACGTTCTTCCTGCTTTCGCTATCAACCACCCGATCAACATTCTCAGTCCATCTGGGCCATTGGTCAATACCTCTCCCTTAGGGCCTGTTTGGTTGCAGGGTTGGGTAGGGTTAGTCCAACCCTGGTTACTATTCACAAGGGTACTTTCTCCTCACAAATTACTATTCACCCAGCCCAACCCAGCCCTGCCTAACCCTGCCCAACCCTGCAACCAAACAGGCCCTAAGAGCGTACCATGTGGCTATGCCTACGCCGTTCCATCATCGTCCAGATATGATCTGAACCGCCCACCATCGCCGTGTCCTCCTTGCACCACGTGGCGTTCCATACACCCCTTGATCTCAACATTTCAGATCTCATCCCAACCACTCACTAGCGCTCATCGTCTACCTTCAGACGCTTTCTCTCTCCAATGATCTCCACCTCGCGCGCTCGCCGCCCCTTCCTATTTTCGGCCCCACTCCAGCCATTCTCTCCGCCCCCTATCACCTCCATCTCATAGCCCAGTACACCCTCATCCTCGCCAACCTCCACAATCTCCATGAACCCCGCTCACGTCGCTCCACGACCTCCACCAACTTCGTCACCCTGTCACCTACACCCTCGCCTCCGATCTATAAATACTTCGCCTCCGGCCACCCTCAACCCTATCCGCCATAGCAGAAGGTTCCCCCAAGCTCTTAGCTCTTGATTGGTGACAGATATTTTGGGAAAAATCGAGCGAAGAAGGGTGTATTCCTCTGGCGAGATCCACAGCTCTGCCGTGCCGTGTCGCAATTCCTCCAGCGAGCTGCTTGAGCTCAGGACCTCTACCGACCTTCGAGCAAAGACCAGGAGCTCCTCTCCGAGCTTCTATCCCTAGGTAGCATCCTCCATTCCCTCTCTGATCTCCTTATTCTTTTTATCTGTTTTTCTCGCAATTTCTCCACCTCCTCCGATCACTCCCGCTCTCGCCTGACTATCCACCGAGCTTTACCTCAAAGCTCTGATCTTCGCGATCTACTTCATTCATTCTGACTGTAGAGAACTACTTCCAACCACTACTCCGCCACCACGGCAGAGGAGAACCATCTTAACACCTTCACTTCGCTCCAGGCCTCCAACCGCACTCGCATTCACCTCACAAACACGTTGCACACCTCGGCTATAGGAACTAATCCCTGCGGGCACCATTTCTTCCATTGGTCGGAAGTGTGTCACCGGAGTTGCATCAAGCTTCGTCGCTTCCGGCCTGTAGACCACCTCCGCCTTGTCCAGATGCTCTGGTCGCTCCGTGAAGCTTCCACGATTATCCCCAGCTACTTAGGAGTCTCCGGAGAGCATCATCGAGCGAGAATCGAGGCGGCGGAGCTAAGGGGGCTTCGTTGGAGCCCAACCACGTCCGCCATAGGTGGCGACAGACTGGAGGAACACGAAGCACAGTAGCCGTTTGATCCTCACAATTGGAAAACTTTGATCGAGCTACGTCGCCAGCGCCCCACCTCCGTCGGATTAGAAGGATCCAATGACCACAATCATGTCACATCGCTCTAGACTTCGACCTACATCAACCATCCGATCTCGCGAGGATCGTGCATCTCGCAACATGCCACTTAGTCTGCATCACCTGCCGTTGGATCCATCGTGATCTGACGGATCTCAGACAACCACATAGCTTCCTCCGAGCCTCTTCCCCGACCCTTTGGCTCGGAGCACCCGAAGCACGCCCGAGCTTGTAGCGTACACGAGCCACAATCCGAGCCTCCGACGCCTACCGAGCCTAGTACCTCACGTGTTCTTCACGTGCGGTCTTGGAATTTTGCACTGAGGGCCCTAGATGTTTGTCAAATTACAAATCAATCCCTACCAAGAGCATCACTTGAGGTGTACGCGTTTGTGTGGCATTTTGCACGCATACCCCCAGTATTATAGGTAATTACATTTAAGTCCTTGTCAACATGTTTAATTTTCAATAATTTTATTTTCTGTAGTTACAAATCGGTCCCTGTCTTTGCACTCATATTTAAGTGTCCATTTGGCATTATCTTTCAATTCTAAAAATTGCATGATGTAGCTTATCTTGTCCTCTATCTTATGTGACACGTGTTTCATTTTTGTGACATCTTGGGAATTTAATATTATTAAATTGGTGAATTTTTCCATTGCCCACTGTGTGCCTTTTAATTCATATTAAATTCCTAATTGCTCCAAAAATCACCATAAAATCACATTAGACTTAGGATAATTTATTCTACCTTGTGCCCAAACATTGCATTTGTACGCATCATGAGGCATGAATAATTTAGTTAGTGATTTTCTTCATTGTTTTGTAATAGGTCCAAGTCACATAGAATTTTAGGTTCATTAATTTTCCTGGATTCATCATACTTAGATCTATCTAGGATAATTTTTCTACCTAGAAATAATGTTTTTTGGAATTTATTAAAATTAATTTTGTAAAAATCACCTTGCATTCATATTTTATTCACACTAAATTCATAAAGTATCAGAAAATCCAAAAGAATTAGTGTAGCTCTATTTTATTACATGTCATATGCTGGCCAAGTTTCATAATTTTTGGACTTCATTTGACCACATTTCTGATTTAACCTGTAAAAACTGGCCTGAAATTGCATTTTTTTGTCCTTTGTTGCATAAAAATTGCTAAAAATACCAAAAATAATCTTATGAAAATTCGACCTCTGAATTCGCTTAAAATTTACCTAAGGAGACAATTTCCTCCCTGAGTTCAATCTTGGGCTTGCCCAAGTAAAATAAATCTGGCACTCGTGATTAACTCATCATTAATTAAACTGGTTTTTTTATCAGTCCATTTCTACTGATTACAACAAACAACAAGTTATTTATTTTTAATTTTATTGAATTAACAAAGGTAGAATCAGGCTTTTCAGTGTCCTGCCTATGATCAAACACAAAAGGATAAAAAGATAAACAAGCTCGAAGAGCCGCGCGTCTGATCCTAGGTCGACACTCTAGTGGGGCGATCCCCACACAATTACCAAGAACTTCATCCATTTACAAGCACGAGTATTCAATCGAAGATCGCTGTAAAGACGATTATTACAAGAAATGGAATAAAATGCAAGACATTTTTTCTTCGATTTTTCTCCAAACTTGCTTCTATGACTCCTCACAGCGGGGAAACACCTGCTCCTCACCTCCTTGAACATCAAGGGACTTGCCATATCAATTGAAAAAAAATAATGCAAGACAACATGAACAAATTGACCTATGTATAAAAATAATCACTTAATTAAATAAATAAAAATCAAAACAAGGCAAATGATGAGCTGTGTCCCCGGCAACGGCGCCATCTGACAAATCGTTGAGCACATGTTTTAATTTGCACTCGTTGTAATACGGGTACTTAACGAATAGTTCAGAACCGAGAAAAGATCTTCATAAAGAGTGTCTTGGCTTTAATTTATATCCTGGGCAAGTCTGGGATCGAATACAGGGAGGCAAAGGAACAACGTTGGGTTAATTCAAAAACTTAGGTCTAGTTTCTAGGCAGATATTTTTTGTTTTTTTATGCAAAATGAATGCGAAATGCACAATGTAGCTGAAGTAAGAAACTAAGAAAGCATACAACTTAGCCAGATTAGTTTTAATATGAAATTAGTCCAATTTAACCAAATTATGTTTTTCCTAGAATCCCAGTGATGAATGCAAGACACTTTTTTTTGGAATTTATGGGTTAAAATGCAAAAATGAAAAATGCACACTTTTTATGGGGTTTTTTTCGTAATTTTCACTCAAACAGTATGCAAAAATTATGAAAATTTTACTATAAATAAAACACGATGCAACAGGGCTACAAATTTTTTTTGTTTTTCTGATAAAATATGAATTTTATGGATTTTTTAATAGAAACAGAGTGATAGTGAGTAATTAATTCTTAATAAATCCACATCATCAAATAGCCAGAGAGGGAATTATCTCACATAGGAGTTATAAGAGCAATCCAGAAGAGTTGGAATTTCGCAAAAATATTATGAGTGGATTTAATTAAAAACCATTTACCAAAGTCACTCTATAATTTATTAAAGGCACATGATAATTCCAATTAAGGTGAAATTTAGACTGTAATTAAAGCATACTTCAAGGCATCATTCCTGATTTTTGTGAAATTTATGGAGCAACTATGAGTGAGATATGAATTTAATACCTCAGATTTGGTAAAATATGCAAAATTTCACTTGAACAATTTTAATTATTTATCCAAAAATCAGAAAAATTAAAATAAGTATCCATATGATAGAGAATTACTTGATCAACACCATGATATTTTTCATTGAAATAAAAGATACAATATTGAGGTCCAAATTAAAATGCAAATATAGGGTTATCCGTGTAAATTCAGGAATTAAAATTACAATGAAATTTATGTACAAGGACTACATTTGAAATATAGAAACTAACTGGGAACAGTTGCAATTTTTACAAAAAATAAAAAAACCCTTCATCTTCTTCGTTGGTTCTAGGTTGCACGTAGGGCACAGAAGGAGGGAGGAAGGTATAGTGGGGCGGTGCCGCCCTCGTGGAAGTGGTTGGAGCTGGGCGGAGGGGCGCACGTGGCTGGACGTTCTAGCGACAGAGAGACAGGAGATGGCCTGCGCGAGGTGGAGGGAGGAGCGGGCTGTATGCACCGCGATTGGCGAAGACCTTCGGACGGCCACAGATGAACAACAGAGGCCACCGATGGCGAGGGAGAAGGGCCGCACGCGATGGCGCAGTGGGTGGGTGTGCGGCGGTGACCCACACAACTGGAGAAGAAGGCGGTTGTGGCGGTCAACGGTGGCGTGGGGGGGGGGGGACCGTCAGCTGCTTTTATTATTAGTTTTTGATTGAATTTTTTTAAACTTTCTTTTTTTTAAAAAAATTTAATTCTTTTTAGATAGGGAATAACAAATGAAAAAAAGTGGTGTGGGGATGATATGATGGAGGTGATGATATGTTGGTGAGAAAAAATGATGGTGTAATGATAAAGAAATGATGAAAATAAAGACAATGACTAATGATAAAAAGAGAAATTACCTACAATGCAAGCGGACGCCTATGGTGTGCTCACGAGAAGCACGATCTTCACTCGAATCATCGATGAGCGATGAGCTCTAGCAGCGCGCTGATGCGGCTATATTATTGGTCAAGAAGCCAACGGATCTCCCCGGAGAGAGGGCTGTCGTCGTTCGACCGTGGTTGCGTCGTTGTCACCGAACACATCTGGGAACTGGGCTCTCCTAACATAAAGATAGATCAAGTGCAAAATGAGGAGGATGGGATGCATAAAAAGAGATGGAAAAAATGGAGGTTAGAATGGAGGTGGAGTTGAATTAGAAGTTAGAAAAAATGGTGAAAGAATGGAGTTGAATGGATGGTTATTGTAGAGAATGGAAATTAAATAAAAATAAATAATAAGATAAAGTAGGATACTAAATTACAATAAAATATAAAGAAGAAAAATAGTGGAGAATTTACAAAAGAAGACAAACAACATGTACATTTTTTTTCTTTTCTAATATATATATATATGTTTATATATATTTACATTTTCAATAAGAGATATTTACAACAGAAAAATACAATAAAATAATAGAAATAAAATAAAACACAACAATGATTTTTTAGTTTTTTAGTAATCTAAAAATATATAAAAAAAGAAGAAAGAAAGAATATTTACATTATATACAATGTACACCTCAGTCCCAAAACCCCTATTTTGCAAACGAGCTCCGATTTGAATGAAACTACTTTCATTGGATAGATAATTTTCTAACTTAAACTTTGAAAGTGAGTTTGGTGAATTTGGAGTTCATACGGAGCGAGAATTTGGCCGGGAAGTTGGACTTTATAGCCTTTTCCTTTTGGGATCCAAGAGCATTTATTTGAGGTGAAATTTATTTTATATTTTTATTATATATATATATATATATATATGAAAAAGATAGAGGAATTAGTCAAAAAATAGTTGAAATGAAATTATTAAAAATATATGAAGTTTTGGGCTATTTATAGGTAAAAAACTCCTTTATTTTTGCGGCTTTTTATTGTTAATTTATTTTGTACAATCTAATATACAATAATTAGTGTTTTTTATTTACAAGAGTCATTTTGTTAAGTTATTTATTTTATGGACATTTATTTGGATTTTACTCAGGGATTTTGCTAAGATCAAGATATTGAGATGATGAATCGTGGATTCATCAGTCCCCACTCTTGGCATCTTTCTCATCGGTCCTCCTTCTCAAATCGTTCAGCATCTCTTGGAAGGCGGTCTGGGCTGGGCCTGATTGGTCAGATGTTGTTGGATGGCATGTATTGAAGCGAGAAGTTGACTGTTGACTTCGTTCTACGTGGTGTACTACCCTTCCCCATGATCTACCTGCTCGGGTGGTTAGGGCTACAATCCCTTCCCTCTTCTTGTTGGAGCCATCTTTGAATCAACCTGAGATTCTGGCTCGTGATCGGGTTGATGATCTGTGTGATGGAGTAAACCCTGATCAATCTCTATATGAACACCAGCTGTGGAAATGAATCTAGGATTATGGTCAATCCCAAATTGTTGTGAATGGAGCATGTGCTATTGATTGAAATCGACCTCGATCCACAAGTTGTTGGTTCGGGGACAAGGGTAGTACTGGTTTATTGGGGAGGGATAACTAGCTCGGAATGTGAATCCATCTTGAACAACGGATTTATTGGAGATTTCAGTGACATGGAATCGATGTGGGCATCAATAGAGTCCTGACTAAATCATCCGTGAGACAATATCATGAGAGAGTCAAAAGAGATAGATGATAGATAAAGAACACAGAGATAAACATGGAATAAAAGGAGTGTAAAATAGTAGAAGGCTCAAAATGAGCAAAGCTCAAAGGGAAGGAGATCAAAATTTACACGAGTACGCGATGTTTTCGATATTGAACTTAATAAGACTAATCAATAAAACCTCAAAATAATGTATTCACCAACTCAATCCGTGAAGCCGTGAAGGTTCGGTAATTATCTTTGTAAGTTTTAGAATTGATTTTTAGGTAATTTATCTTTGAACTAGTACTTAGAGATCTATACATGTAGGAGAGAGTAATGCCAGAAAAGTATCATGTTCTTGTCCCCTCCTTTGTAACTTGTAGTCTGCACTTTTTAAGTTATTTGTAACCATTCCTGGATCCTTACTTAGCCAAAGAGATAGAGGGAGGAAGATGATAAGAAAAACCACTACTTTGGACCTCGCTCGCAAAGAAATCACTCGTGAGCGTGCAAGGAACTACTCGGACGCAAGACGATGAGACAAACACCCCTGTGAAGTTGTGGCCTAAGATAATACTTCGGACAAGGACGATGCTCTACACAATAGATAATATCATCATTGATTAAGACCTACTTGTCTATGTATGATAGAAACACCAATACTTCAGAACTCCAGTCGATACACAAGGCAACCATAGATTGGGTTTTGGGCTCTATTCCTTACGATAACGCTCTCTCACTGGGAAGGAGACCTTCCAATGCTACCTGAAAACAAATGAGGTCTTTGCTCACCCAAGGGAATGAGTCCAAGTAATCAATTTTATTTAGGTCAAGTATTTTTAGCAGTCTCTTTTTTTAAATTTTTGTTTTGTTATCACTTACTATGAGTAGATTTAATACACACGCCTAATGTTTTTGTATTTTTTTGATTCCTATGTGATCCAAAAATAGAGGGAGATAGTGGAAAAGCGACGCAAGGTGATACTAAGATGGAAATCTTGGCTTAGTCCTAAATGATGAATGCTCAGTTAGAAGACTTACAATGCTTCAGCTCTCTCCATGCAGGATGTAAAACATAAATTTGTAAACCTAGAATATATGTCGATATGAACAAGGAAATATTCCTTAGCAGAGAATTGCTACACGTGAAGAACCAAATGCTAAACACCAAGAATAATTACCTTGAGTCCGGTTTGGAGCCTCCTCGGTACTCACCAAAGTGGGTCTTGCAAGCGTTGTAAGGAGTGCTCTCACGGTGCATGGTTTCAAGACTAGGTGTTCAACAAATAATTATACTAAGTCCAAACGTGAAGACTATAGGTGCATGCAAAGATAGTTTGGTGTTTGGCCTTAGATTACAGATTAAGCAAGCCTAAAGACTAAGGTCTCATTCCACAAAATAAATAGAAAAAGGGTGGAAAGCACAAAACTTCGAGAAACAAAGAAAAAGAAGGTGATGAAATGCCGACAAAATCTGGTGAGCCCCAAAGTGAACAAACACTTGGAAATTGGGCTCGAGTATTCAATGTTTAGTATACCTGTATTATTACAAATTAATAGTGCAGAAATGAAAGTCTCTCTCTCATGATCTAAAGTAGGCTATTCTCTCTCTCTCTCAAGGTCCTCCTACTCTCCCATGCTAGCTAGATTAGAATAGCTAACTCCTCATCCCAAGGCTGCGTAGAATCACCTAGGCAATCCACCTCGGTCTATGTTCCCTCACAAGAAGAAAGAAGAAGACATGTCAGATAGTTCAAAATTGATAATTAAATAGAAAGCAATAAATGCAGGAATGGCTAAGCAATATAAGAGACAAAAATACTCTATAAACTGATGCTCCCTAGCAATGACGCCATTTGAAAGAGGAAAAATCAGTCACTAAAATGAGCTGACAAATCGGAGTCACTGCTCAAATTTCTCGACTATTTCAACAATTAACTCATACGATAAATAAATCAAGCAAAATAGTGTGAATAAAATTTATTATACCTTACTAAAAATGTACAGTGATAAGCATGTAGGGGTCGAACTCATAAAGCATTGGTGTAGAAAAATGGGAGATAGAAAATCAAAGCATAATTATGTCTCTCAACACTTAGCTAAAGTATGATTTTATGGGTTTTTAATTTTTCTATTTTATTTAATTAATATTTTTATATTTTTATTTTTATATTTTTATAGTTTCTTTTTGTATTTTTAGATTTTTAGATTTCTTTTTCTTTTAAATATATAATATAGGATATATAAGGCTAAATATACAATTGAACCTAATATACTTATAAAGAGTAAAAAAAGTAGAAATACAAGAAATAAATAAAATATTTTTAGGTTTTAAATATTTTTTTACTATTTTTGTATTTTTTATAAATTTCCTAATTTGTATATATTTTTAAAGTGAAAAATATCCAAAATCAAGGATTTAATAAATAGTCGAATTAAAATGAAGAGGAAAATAGAAAAATAGGTCCAAAATTTTTCAAATCAATTTTAATAGATAGATAATAATATAGATAAAATTATAAAATTGAAAACACAATTTTGGAATTTTTAGGATTTTTTACTCTTTTTATACTTGATTTTAGAGATTTTTAATTTTTATATATTTTCTATTTTTATTTTTAAGGTTTTTAGTTTCTAGAGTTTGAAAATAAAAAATAAATACAAAATATAGTTTTTTTTATTTTTTTTGAAAAGAGTTTATGTTTTTTAGGTATTTTATACTATAGACAAGGTAAAAATTGCTTAAAATAATTTTTAATAATTATTTAAATTCCTAATTTGCAAAATAAAAATATGCGTGAAAGTTTGTGCAATCAAGAGCCTACATCTATTTTTGGAATTTTTCTGAGCAAAATTGCTTTTTAAATAAATAAAACAAACACAGATTCAATTGTTGGCAAGGGTAGAAATGTGATTAAAATAAAGTCCAGGGTTCAGATTGTAATTTCACACAATTATATAATGAAGATAAAACATTCTTGTTCCAACATGAAATATAATAAATCGTGAGGGATAGCACATGAAATGAGTTAGCATTGTCTTGAATGCAAATAACAAAAGTTCAGGGTTTTTTATTGCAAAATACACAAAACTAAAATAATAATCGATGAATGTTTATAAACTATCTAATATATATAAAAAGTTGATGGGTTAATGACGCAAAATATAAAACGAACGGAGAAACTAAACCTAGGTATTAAGCTATGCTAGAAAATAGATAGAAAGTTACCTCAAATTGATTGGACCGATGAGATGCAAACTTCACTATAGATCTCCGTCCGAGGTGGTGGAGATCACCTGAGACCACCTAACTATGCCACAATTGGCTAGAGGAGAAGTTGTCACCTTCTCTAGACCTGAGTGCAAGAGGGGGGGGGGATCTAGATCAAAAGGATTCAAAATGTGGAAGAAGTTCGGCTGGGATTATGTACAAGATGGTTGATTGGCTCCAAAGATTGATGAAAACCGACAGAATTCGTGATGCAATCTACGAATAAGCAAGCGGGCATGTGAGAGGGGTAATCGAGGACGGAAAGTGCAAGAGGAATCAATCCAAAATAAAGCAAGGTTTGGGCCACAAAAATCGAGGAAACGCGAGTCAAAAATGGGCTATGGTAGTCTGAGTGCCTAGGGTCGGAGTTGATCCTAGGTCAACGGATGGCATGGCCTGATTGGGCCACGTCATCTGCAAAAAAGACAAACATGGAGAAAAAAATAAAGAATAAATAAACAATAATTAATAAATGATTTTATTAATTTTAAATCACAACACAAAAAGGTTTATTATTTTTCATAATATTTTATTATGATTTTTATTTATTTTCTAGGTCTTTAATTACAAGTTACTTTTTCGGGTTTCCTCTATTGGTATATTTACCTATGTTTTAAATATTTTATTTTTATTTTGTATTTTTTGTTATTTTTCTCTTATTGTATAAAATTAAAACTTATTTTAAATACTTAAATATATTTTTATTATATTTTTCTGATATATTATTTATACTTAAATAAATAGGGTTATAAATATATATGTACAAGTATAGGTATTTTATCTATGTAATTTTTTTAGGTATTTTATTTTAATGTTTTCCTTATAGTTATTTTTTAGTTTTAATATGTATATATATTATAAATAATATTTAAAAAATTATAAAAATTTAAAAATATAAAAATAATAAATAATAAATAATAAATAAAATGAACTTTGTTCAGGGTATATTATACAATAGGGGTCTAAAACCTAACTTTCACACATTAACTCCAAAAAATATGAAACCACATTCAATAAATAGTTTATTAAAAGTTATATAAAGATGAAGTATAAAAAATAGAAAAATAAAATAGGCCCAAAAATACATAAATAATGAATTAATAAATGGGAATTTTATTGTATTTATTGGCCCTTATCACCCTCTACTTTATTCCTTGTCGACCCAGTCATCAAGATGCCTAGGTGTCGAGGTTAGGGCCATAAAATACCTTTGGAATTTTATTCTTTTTATTTTCTATTCTTTATTATATATTTTTGGCATTAAAAATATTATTTTATATAGTATTTATACAACATAGAATGAGTGTTAATTTGAACAAATTAATGGTATTTACATGCATTAGCTAGATTTTTTAAGGCCAAAATTATAGAATAAGGGTGATGAAATGGGGAGATTCATCAGTATGCAAGCTAAAGAACTTCATCTATGGACTCAAATAAGCTTCTAATTTGCGGATCATCATATTTAATTAAATCATAAAGATTATGATTTCGTACAAAATCTTGATGAGCCATATGAATCTTAGTGGGAGTGCCATCATGTTCATCATGCTAAATGTAGATAAAATCTTAATAATTTGGAATGATATGAGGATGATAACAAGTGTTTTATAATCCAGTTGTTCCATACCTTAAGATGAAATATCTCAAGGATATCTCTTAGATCTTAGTTCTAAACTTGTTCATAAGCAAAGAGAAGAGGGCATTGGGACTGTCATATTAGTGGTACATATTGGATATATTCCATTCATGGAAAATCCAAGGAAGGCTTCTTTCCCTTAAGATAAGGTACTGGCCTATCTAAAGGGATATCACCTCAAAGAGTTGAGGATGTGAATGCTAAAACTGCTTGCCCTTGTGTATTATTTATGAGAAGCTTGTCGTATGCTAGATGTGTACAAAAAGTCAGATGTCTTCCATGTAGTGGGAGTAGTAAATTGTTACTAATCCTACTACGGAGATAAAACACTTGATTGCAGTAATAAAACACCTTCCAAGGTGACAAGACTTTAGACATAATGATCTCTAAGTCTTATCTTTAAGAACTTAATACTTTATAGATAGTGCTCTAAAAAGGTCTTAACTGTAGATGCCTTATAAGATATAAGATTGGGTCTTAGCCTTAGGAGATAGACATCTCCAGGAGTAAGGGAACATTGATAAGAATAATAGAAATAACTTACTGGTTATAATGACTATTAGGTTGTATTGTCAAAGACATTGTAATTGCTTTAACAAGATTGAGTATTAATGGTATAAGATGCAACATTCGCATTGGATGCGAGCACTATTACTAGGAGATATGCAAGTACCATAAAAGTACTTGGCATAGTTTTTTGAGAATAGAATGACTAGTGAAGAACCCAGATTTTATCCTTTTAATTATGTCGAATTAACGATTTCGTTACAATTAGATAAATTTGGAATTTATAAAAAAACCGCTTAGAAAAAATATCGATTAAATCAAAAGCGGTCTATTTTTTTACTTAGGCAAGCCCAAGGTCGAACTTAGGGACACAAGCCTTTTGATAATTTCTCAGATTACTATTATCTGGATCAAGCGATTTATTTTCTAACTTAATAGGTCTACATGCAATAAAAACTTAGCATGATGCATCTCATTTTTTATTTTATTTTTAAATGCAATGGAAGCTATGTAATGCATGCAAGGAATGACACTTAATTATGGCCTAAAATTAATTCAATAACTGAGCAATACAAATGTAGTTAATTTTAGAATTAAGTCATGAAGCAAATTTAACACTTTAACGAGCATATGGCATTCAATTCCATTAAGTACAACAATATATCAAGAGAATTTTTTTAAACATTTAAATAAGAGTCAAACCAAATAACTATTAATGTCCTTTCATAGAGAATTAATTAAGCTTCAAAATGAAATTAAAATCAACTGAATTGGACTTCATATGCTCAAGTTATCAATAAAATAGTCCAAGGAAATAAAAGTAATAAAAATGCATAAAACAAGAAGATAACTATTGCAAATAGGTCCTTATAGGGACCTACTTGCAAATATAGAAAACCAACAGGGGTACTTTGCAAATTTCTAGGTATGTACATGCTAGGTACGCATGCGCTAGGGATCTGTATGTAATTATAAAAAGCAATGAGGACCCCCTGCAATATTTCCCAGCTCCCCATGTGCCAGGCACACGAGTGGGGCTGGGCTCGGTGGTAGGAAACGGCTCGGAGATCTCATGTGCTTCGGCAGCTAGGATTGGGAGGCGTGAGCCTACAGGGTTAGACGGCGACATGGCTGATGGTAGTAGCTTCAGCTGCTGGCTTGACTGCTCGATCCTCCGCGCCTCAGAGGCGACGACACGACAAAGTGCGAACCGTTGGATAAGCATTGATGGTTGCCATCCAACGATTACTGCTGCTCATTGGTGCTTCTTCCTCCTCCATGGAGTGGCGGCGCGATTGGAGCTCTGACGAGCCCACATGAGCACCACTGCCATCCCCACGGTCTCCCGAAGATCGTAGAAGAATGAGGATGCCCTCGCAAAGACAGGAGGAGCTCGGAGACGTCATGGGAGTGGCTGGTGGCTGGTGATGACGAAGTGTCACTGGTGGCAGAGGAGGAGATCAGAGCTGGTGCGCACTTTTCATTCATTGAAGACTTGCAGGTGTTAATACATAGCCGAAGAAACGAGGAGCAAATGCGAGGTGAGTGTGGGTGAAATGGGGTCTCGTCTGAGTGAAGGAATGGGAGATAGGATCTCCTCTCCGGTGAGGCAGGGAAGAGGTGGGGCGGAAGTAACCAAACCATGGAGAAGGGGAAGAAGGGTTCAGAACGATGCGCGAAGGTGGTTGACGTATAGTGAAGCAAAGGCGATGGAATCGGAGGGTGAACAGGCACGTAGAAGCCTAATGAAATATGAGATAAACAAAGAAGATGCAAAGGAAGATCGAAGGGGTTACCCGGGGATATGGCAGACGAAGGGCTTGTGCTTGGACTTCTAAGCGAAGTCCGGGTCTTCGCTGATCCCCCACGGCCACCGGGGGCAGCTCGACGATGCTAGATGGCCGGAGACCTGGCTTACCATGGCCATGGATCAACACCAGAGGCTAAGTCATCATGGTTTCATCGATCCAGGCTCCCCAACGTCATGGGGAGGCGGATAAGAGCTGGGCCTAGCCCCACGTAAAGGTGGACGACCGTGACAGTGGGAGGAGATAGAGTATTTGAAGGGGGGAAGTCGAGGTTCTGATGAAGGCCGATGTGTTTTACATGGGAGATGTGGAGTGAAGGAGAGGGGATTGTGGTGATAATGGGTTCCCGCGAGGGTCATGAAAGATTGTGCATGGATCTGGGATTATTAATGCGTGGAGACGACGACTAAGAAGGCCGCAAAAATCAAAAGGGGATGAAGGGTGCGCGAGGTGGGTGACGTGGGAGCGAGGGGGGAGGGGGTGGAGGTAGGAGACTGCTTCTCGACCGTTGGATCTCGTGATCCAACGGTCGAGGGGAGGGTGCTAGAGAGCGGCCCCGATCAGATCGATGGAGGGTTGATCAAGGGCTAAGGAGAAGACACATATCGTGAATAGATAAGGGCGGAGACGAACGACAGATATAGATTGTGGGTCTTGATCGGAAGGTTGACAATGAAGTGGGGACCAATGGCGAGGATTGAGGCGTGGTAGAGGAGATCAGGCGGTGTTGGAGGGTAACACATGACGCGTAAAGGGACGAGCAGAAGCGAACAAATGAGATCATCTGAAGGACGATCGAAGGGTTGTGGTTGGGCACCTATGTGCGGTGGAGATCAAAGCTCCAAAAGACGATCGGGTGGCAGGAGGCACATGCACGTAGAGAGAGGGCTGCGGGCCACGTGGCTCAACCAAAAGGAGCCATGTGGCCCAATCAGGTTATTACAGAAGAAAAACTCGAAAAAGGTGGAGAAAATGGCCAAATTTGAAAAAATGCAAAACATGAAATTGTAGATCCTGATGAGATCTACAAGTTTCATTTTGACCAAAAACAGAAACGAGGTCAAACAAAGGGAGAAATATTTTTGTGAGCTTTTTTGAGGGTATAAAACACTACGATTTTTAGTTTTGTTTTTTTATATTTTTAATTTATTTTCAGACTCATATATATATACAATGTTTTATCTGGTTTTTATTGACATTAATTTAATCAAGGGGGTTAATATTGGCAAATTAATATGATGAAATCGAGTTTCATCACCCCCTATACTTAAACTATGCTCGTCCCCGAGCATCTTAAAAAATGAATGAGCTGGATTAACCCTCTTGTGCATGTGTGTATAGGATCTGATCTGTTAAAATACTCTCAATTTTAGAGATCAAAAATCTCAGAGCTCAACCCAACCTTAATCAAGAGGTATCTAATTCCTGTAATTTTTCCAGACTCTGTCTTGTATGTATATATATATATATATATAAGCTAAGGATATGACATTAAGTGTTGACCGCGATCATGAGAGTAGGGTCACAATGTCACCCAAGGTCCTAGTCCAAGAAATTCTTCTAAGGACCCAATCCTCAACTCTAGAGAATAAATCAAATATTGCGTCTAATTCACCGTCTCTTTAGTTGTCAGACTTAGAAGTGTAGGTGGCGGGTCAGTTGATGGAGAGTTTAGGACTGTGTCATTTCTTCTCTCCCTCTCATTGGAACAAGGATTCTCTCGAGTGCCTTATTACTCAACGCATATTTTTGATGTTGATCAATGCATCTGTCAAGAGAAGTTGGAGTTGTCTGCACGTGTTTTTCTAGGAATACACCAGGGTGTGCCTTTTTTGAGTATATATTATACTTCTACACCCAGACTTGTAGCATTTATGATGCAGAACCCTTTTTTAGTGCAAGCCTGACTTCTGATCCTAATAGCAGTGGTCCAAGTGGACACTTTGAAATTGTTGGAAGTGCTCACCTTTGGTGGAAGCTCTTGATAATTGACTTTGTGGAATGAGAGCTTTTCTTTCAACATTTGATATTGCTTTGTATTATTTTGGGCTAGCTCCACTGCTTTTACCAAGAGTTGGCGTACATTGATCAACATTTTTATTTAATTCACACCCTGGCACTTAGGTAGATATCAAGAGATCAGTACAAGAATCAAGTTCTCATACTAGCTAAAAATGCTGACACTCATGTTTCATGAAGCCTTCAATGATTTTATCCCGTCCTCGAGCATCATTAAATCAAGTCCATACTTGAATCCCTCATCCCAGTCCCTCAAATGAAATTCCAACTCATCTCATCATAATCGCAATCGTGCATGTGAAGTATTGAGCACATTCTTAAGGGTTGAGACTAAGCATGCAATATAGCATGTAAATCTAGCAAACTAGTGAAATGTGGTTATATAAGTCGAAGACCCTGATGGCTAAGGCTAGTTAACATAAAATCTCAAGACCACATAAACCAAGTGTTCTCGACCATCACTGACCCTGTGTGGAAGTGAAAATATTGGGGATTCAATCCAACTCCTTCATTTTTTATGAAGACTTTAAAAGGCCTAATGACTACCTAAACTCAAATGAGTAGTCGCATCTGCTTTCAGCCAGTATAGGTCTAAGTATGGGTCATAAAACGGTACCCGTTGCTTGAGGACAATGCCTTACGCGATGTCCTCTAAACCACCTACTCTGCTAAGGGAAACCCTCACTCAAAAGCGACTACTTATTTGTGTTTAGAGTAGTCAATTTGGCTTTTAAAGGATTTTTTTTTATTTGTATGGATTTTTTTATTAAAGTTAGAACACAAGTTAAACTCATTTTCCTTAAAAATCAAGAAAATATTTTCAAACCATGTCACATATATTAAAATTATTTCAAACATCTTTTCAAACGATTTTTCATAATAAGTAACACCCATTTTTCAATCATTTTTCAAAATATTTTCTCCAAAAATAATATAACATAGTATAGAAAAAGTTTTAGCCTTTGAAAACATGTTGTCCACTTAGTTCATAAGATTATCCTCTAGCCCAAAAGGTTTAAATCTTTTTAAAAATTTTCAAAATATAGCTAAAGTACATATATACTGTATATACGGTATACCTCCCCTATACTTAAACTTTGCTATGTCCTCATAACACTAGGTGATACAAAGATATATCTCCATTTAAGGTATAGAAAAATATACGAACTGAGGCAGACGCCTCCCTATACTTTGGTTAGAAAAAACTAGAGTATCAAGGCAAGGATAAATGAGTAAGAAAATTATGAGGACTTAGGTCCCTCCTATACTTAGGCTGAGAGTACCCTAAGTACAGAGATGGATAATTGATGTTGGGGAGACCTGAGGAGAACAAAGAAGTTAGGATGGATGTACATGTGAGCAAATGAATCTTCAGAGATGAATGGAGTACCTAAGGTCTAAGGGAGGGTGTCGGAGCAATCAAGGCTCAATCAAGCATGCAATACCCTTTTAATTCACCGACTCACATGTGAAACAAACAAGTGTTGGTAAATTATCTTGTCATTTTTATTGCTGATTAAAAACATTCTAATTTACACAGGGAATAAGAAAAATGTCAAATAAAAACCACCTATGTAAATAAGGGTGTTGCTCTCCCAAAACATGATTTTACTTCATTTTAGGTCACCTTGCATTTAATAATCCTGATAATTAGCTTAACGTTATCACTGTTTAAACACGAGCATAAATTAATCATTCAAACATCTACCTCTCATTTCCAATTTCCATTAATCATAGGTAATCAAGCTAGGAAGGGAGGTCCAGAAAAAGCCAATGCAATCGATAAAATCATGATCTAGGCTAAGATTGAAAACTCGTAGTGCCTTGAGCAAAATTTCATGAAAACAAGATTGGATTAAAATCAAAACCAAATGTGTGTAAGTCGATGAAAAAAACTGCACCTAACATGCTTTTATTAGCTGGAAAGAACATATTTAATTTTTGGGCTAAGTGAAGCGATGTCTACGTGCATCTTGATTTAATGTGTGTCCTACCTACGACCAAACACAATAATAAAATGAGAAAGTAGCTCAGAGAGCCACGTGCCTGATCCTAGGTCGACACTCAAGTGGGGCAATCCCCACACAACCACAAATACTTCGTTCATTTACATACGCGAGTCTTCGAACAAAGACCAATGTAAACACGATTATTACATGGAAAATAAAAGGCAAGAAATACACATTTTTTCAATTTTCCTCCAAAGTCTTCTTCTGAAGCTCCTAGCAGTGAAGAACTCTTGTCTTTGCCTCCTTGATCACCAAGGGCCTTGCCACAAAAACATGCATTAGATATCAATCGAAGAAAGATTAATAATGCAAACAACAACATGACCTACGAATTAGAAATTAACACTCAATTAAATATTAAAAATCTAAATAAACAAAATATGAATCGTGCCCCCAACAACGGTGCCATTTGAAGAACATGAATTTTATCCTTTTAATTATGTCGAATTAATGATTTCATTACAGTCGAATAAATTCGAATTTCGTCAAAAAACGCTTAGAAAAATTATCGATTAAATCAAAGCGGTCTATTTTTCTTAATTGGGCAAGCCCAAGGTCGAACTCAGGGACACAAGCCTCTTGATAATTATTCAGATTAATATTATCTGGATAAAGCGATTTATTTTTTAACTTAATAGGTCTACATGCAATAAAAACTTAACATGATGCATGTCATTTTTTTGTTTGATTTTTAAACGCATTGGAAGCTATGCAATGCATGCGGAATAACACTTAATTACACCCTAAAATTAATTCAATAACTAAGTAATACAAATGTAGTTAAATTTAGAATTAAGTCATGAAACAAATTTAACACTTTAATGGGCATATGACATTCAATTCCATTAGGTACAACACTACATTAAGAGAGATTTTTTAACAGCTAATAAAGTTGTTAAAATAGATAGCTATTAATTACATTTCGTAGAGAATTAATTAAGCTTCAAATTGAAACTGAAATCAACTGAATTGGACTTCATATGCTCAAGTTATCAATAAAATAGTCTAAGGGCATAAAAGATAAAAATTCATAAAACAAGAAGATAACTATTGCAACTAGGTCCCTAGAGGGACCTACTTGCAAATATAAAAAACCGGTGGGGGCACTTTACAAATTTTATAGGCACGCATGTGCTAGGTACGCGTGCTCCAGGGATCTGTATGTAGTTATAAAAAGCAACAAGGACTCCCTGTAATATTTCCTAGCTCCCCACATGCTAGACACGCGGGTGGGGCTAGGCTCGGTAGTGGGTGATGGCTCAGAGATGGCTCGAAGGTCTCAGGTGCTTCGACAGCTAGGCTAGGGAGGCACGTGCCTGCAGGGTTGGACGACGACGTGGCTGACAGTAGTAGCTTCGACTGCTGGCTTGACTGCTTGATCCTCCACGCCTCAAAGGTGGCGACGCGACAAAGTATGGACCGTTGGATAAGCACTGATGGTTGTCATCCAATGGATATTGCTTCTCATCGGTGATTCTTCCTCCTCCACAGAGTGGCGGCGCGATTGGAGCTCCGGCGAGCCCACACAAGCGCCACCGCCATCCCCACGGTCGCCTGAAGATCGTAGAAGGACGGGGATGCCCTCGCGAAGACAGGAGGAACTTGGAGACATTGTGGGAGTGGTTTGTGGCTACTGACAATGAATTTTCACCAGTGGTGGAGGATGAAATAAGAGCTGGTGCGCGCTTTCAATTCATTGAAGACCTGCATGTGTTAATACATAACCGAAGAAATAATGAGCAAATGCAAGGTGAGTGTGTGTGAAATGGGGTCTCGTGTGAGTGAAGGAATGGGAGATCGGATCTCCTCTCCAGTGAGGTGGAGAAGAGGTGGGGTTGAAGTGACCAGACCATGGAGAAGGGGAAGAAGGGTGTCAGAACGATGCACGAAGGTGGTTGATGTATGGTGAATCTAAGGCGATGGAAATCAGAGGGTGAACAGGTATGTAAAAGACTAATTAAATGGGAGAAAAACAAAGAAAATGCAAAGAAAGATCGGAGGTCTTACCCGGGGATATGGCGGACGAAGGGCTTGTTCTTGGAATTCTAAGAGAAGTCGGGGTCTTTGCTGGATCCCCACGACCACTGGGGGAAGCTCGTCGATACTAGATGGTTGGAGACCTGGCCTACCATGGCCAGGTGTCAACACCAGAAGCTAAGTTGTCATGACTTTGTCGATCTGACCCCCCTGTCACTGGGAGGCGGAGAAGAGTTGGGTCTAACCCCACATAAAGGTGGACGATTGTGACAATGGGAGGAGATTGAGTACTTGAAGGAGGGAAGTCAAGGTTTCGATGAAGGCCGACATTTTTTTACATGGGAGATGTAGAGCGAAGGAGAGGGGATTGTGGCGAGAATGGGTTCCCGCGAGGGTCATGGAAGATCGTGCATGGACATGGGATGGTCAGAGAGTGGAGAGGATGACTGAGAAGGGGGTGAAAATAGAAAGGGGATGAAGGGTGGGCGAGGTGGGCGACGTGGGAGCGGGGGGGGGGGGGGGAGGTAAGAGACAGCTTCTTGACCATTGGATCTCGCGATCCAACGGTCGAGGAGAGGGCGCTAGAGAGTGGCCCCAATCAGATCGATGGAGGGTTGATCAAGGGCTAAGGAGGAGACACGTGTTGTGAATAGATCATGGCGGAGGCGAATGATAGATATAGATTGTGGGTCTTGATCGAAGGGTTGACAATGAAATGTGGACTAGTGGTGAGGATTGACGTGTGGTGGAGGAGATCGGGCGGTGTTGGAGGGTGATATGTGAAGCGCGAAGGGATGGGTGGAAGCGGACGAACGAGATGATCTGAAGGGCGATCAAAGGGCTGTGGTTGGGGAACCTACGTGTGGTGGAGATCAAAGCTCCAGAAGACGATCAGGTGGAGGGAGGCACATGCACGTGGTGAGGGGTTTGTAGGCCACGTGGCTCAACCAGAAGGAGCCATGGCCCAATCAAGTTATTCCAGACGAAAAACTCAAAAAATGTGGAAAAAATAGCTGAATTTGGAAAAACTCAAAACATGAAAGTTGTAGAATTTGATGTGATCTACAAGTTTCATGTTGATCAAAAATGGAAACGAGGTCAAACAAATGGAGAAATTTTTTTGTGAGCATTTTTAAGGGTATAAAAACACTACAATTTTTAGTTTTGTTATTTTTTGTATTTTTAATTTATTCTCAGACACATATATATACAATGTTTTATCTATTTTTTATTGACATTAATTTAAGCAAGGGGATAAATATTGGCAAATTAAGATGATGAAATCGAGTTTCATCACGTAGTTAGCTTACCAAGCTATTTTTCTAAATAGCTTATGATTGTCACATGAGTGTGGGTTTAAAGATTTACCCATTAATGGCTCTTGGGACTAGTGGGAGATTATTGGACATGCAAACCCACGATGAGCCATTATGCAATAAATGTTATTGCAAAATATCATTCCCTAATCTGAAATGTAGAGTAACTGATTTGCACAATAGGTCCCTTAGTATAATTAGAGCTATATACCATGGTCATCTTGATGATCATACAACTGTTGATTCAATTGTTTAATCATAGAGGATGGTGCTTCGATGAATACTTAAAATGTTAGATTGAGGAATCATCAAGCACCATCAAATGATTATTAAGAGATGATCTCCAACATGAGTAGGAGATGCCATGCTTTCTCTAATGGGATGATATCTAACCTTCCTCTTGATGCATATCCTCTACTTAGAAATAGACATTCAGAGGTGTTTGATAAGTTAGGTCAAAGAATTGATATAATGAGATCGAGATAACCAAGACCTATGCTGTATGCTGTCACGATATAGGCCACATTCTTTGACTAGAGACAAATGTATAACTATATGTACGAGTATGTACATCTAGCAGACTGATAGGTTGATGGCCAAATCAAGGTCTATACACCGATGCACTGGTGTGCATACAAGGACATATGAGTGATACGATCTCTCAAAGGGATCATACAGGTTCAATTACTGAACCAGAAGACATGAGCTCACTCATGAGATATTGGGAATCAAATTCCATGCACGGTCATCTCACTTTGGATGCTTGACTAAATTTGTAGGTTTGATATATGATTTTGGAAATATACGATCAATACATGGATAAGATATATGCTTTTGAAAAGTATATGATCGATACCAACCCCCAATGATCAAATGAGAAACTTAGTAATAAAATCATGAAAAAGACACTTTAAATAAGATCAAAAATTTCAGTTTAATTCTAGGTCTTCCAATATGTAGGATGTATATGTATTAGGAATACCTGAGAATGATGTGATTAATAAATGATTGTATAACCATGATGCTTCCATCCAAGGGAGTGATGAAACAGATCTGGATTTTAGCGATTCCTCTTAAAAGATAAGTAATCTAATCTTAATCCAAATGTTGTATAGTGATCCGAATGTGATTCAGATGCTATGAGAGGATTAGATTTACTGCTTTAATTTAATCTAAGATCTATGGGAGGTCCCTGAGATTTGGATTTGAGATATGATCTCAATATCCAAGTCACGATATGTGGAATGTACAATAGCCAATTCCTTATCTCCAAGTATCAGAGGAGAAAGCATATTATTCTTGAAAGAGTTCAAGAATAATTCCATCATTGATATTCTATCTGAGCATTGAGCAAAATGGATAATTAAATGTGATTTAATTATTATGAATAATGTGAATTTGATTCATATTTTTTGGTCTCATGAGAACGGACATCCAAGATAATTAAATGTGATTTAATTATCTAAGGTATGAATAATGTGGATAATACTATCCATATTATTCATGAATATTATAAATGTGATTTATAATATATTAGAGAGAGAGAGAGTTAATTGTAGTTGGTATTTACAAATTAATGCTGATGTGAATTGGATTCACATTGGACAATTAATTGTAAATATGATTTACATTTTATTTTGGATGTGTGAATATGATTAAAATTATCACAAAATAATTTGGAATTATTTTGGTGAATAATTTTGCAATAATAGTTGTTGCACATGTGGAATATTTGATGAGATATGAGATCTTGCCAAATTGGAAGGAGATAGCCACCATACTCTACATGGTATGGACAACCACCAAGAAAATATCTCAATGGTGGTCATCCACTCTATTAAGGAAGGAGGCTACACTCCTTTCCATATTATTCCATATGAGTTGATTTAATTGATTTTATTTTTTTAAATTATTCAATATATTTAATTTATTTTAAATTAATTAATTATTATTGTAATTAAAACACATCAAGATCATGTTCATTGATTGAAAGAACAAATCAAGTCTCATCCATTGAATTTGTCAGCACATGGATTGTGATCCATGGACATCCAAAAAAGTAGAAATAGAAAGGTAGCCCTAGCCATTTATTTTACACACAATATGAACACCAATCTCTCTCTATCTTTAATTTCTCATGGTCGTCCCCTCTCTATCTCAATAATGTGGTCGTCCACTTGATGATCTAGAGAGTCTCGTATCTGTCGCATCACCTTTAAGTTGCCGGATCGACTGCTGATGGATCTCCGCCATCTTTGCTGCTGATAATAGAAGTTTTGCAAAGGTCGTGTTAGTCCACAAAGCGGATCAACAAACATTGTGATGACCTCACACGAAACCCCAATTAATCAACAATTAACCCATGATGAATAATAAATCAATGAAAAATGATGCAGGGTTAAAATTTATTATGACTCAACAATGGATGTGTATAGTGTGCAAGCATGTAGAGGTTGAACACATGGAACAAGTCTGATAGATCAGGCAAGTGAATGCAAAATTGTGATTGTGAAGTATTTGTCTATATGTTCTTTTTTGTGGATTTTAATTTTATATATTTTTTTTATTATTTTTTATTTTTTTATTTTTATTTTCAATTTTCTGGTTTTATATTTTCGTTTTAGATTTTTATATATTTTCTTTTCTTTTAATATATATAAGAAAACTATATAAGAGTGTATATATAATATATACTAACAAAGATATAAATACGCTAAAAATAGTCGAAATAAATCAAATAAAAAATTTTTGGGTTTTAAATATTTTTTACTATTTTTATGATTTTTCAAGAATTTTTTTTTAATTTTTATATACTTTTAAAGTCAAAAATACCATAAATCAGGGTCTAGTTTAATACCTGAAATTAAAAAAGAGATAAAAAATAGCAAACAAAATAAATCCAATTTATTTTTATATATTAATAGTAATATAAATAAAAATATAAAATAGGAAGTAGATTTTTTGGAATTTTTGTGAATTGCATATATATTATAAAGATTCTTAAGGTTTTTCTTTTTTTAGTTTTCTTCTATAATTTTTAGTGATTTTTGGTCTAGAGTTGTAAAATAAATAAATAATATATTTTTGGGAAGTTTTCATAAGGTTTTTATATTTTTTATGTATTTTCTAGTGCAAACATAGATAAAATAGGCTCTTTTATATTTTTAATAAATATTAAAAAGGTCCTAATTGCGAACTAAATATATGGTTGAAAGAGCTATGCACCAGGAACATACATCTATTTTTTGGGAATTGTTGGAGTTTAATTGCTATTTAAAATAAATACAAGAAGCAAAAAGAAACTACACTATTGGCAGGAGCATAAAAGTAATTAACATACAGTTCGAGGGTCAAAGTTGTAATTTTCTCAAAAATATAACACGCGAATAAAAAATTTCAGGATTAAAATGAAATTTAAAAAACTACATGGCCTTTCCTGCAAAATGCCCACCTCACATGAGCGACCACGTGAGGTGAGCTGGTAAGGACTAGAACGCAATTACCAAAAAGTTCAGGGGGGTGTTTGCAATTATTATAAAAGTTCTAAAAACTATATAGGAAAGTTTCTATATCACTTAAGAAATACAAAAACTGCTTTGGGACAGATTACAAAATAATAGAAATATTAGAATAGTAGAGGAATGTTTGAAGTTTAAATATTAAATATAAAAATTTCAAGGCAAAATATGCAGAATGCCCCATAATAGGCGGAAGCGAATGGCTGTGATGCTTTCACTAATCCACGTGTTGCTTCTTGACGGCTCGATGACGGTTCACAAACAAATGGTCGAGATTAGAAGATCTCAAGATGATTGACGACTCTGGCACGCGAAGATCGGACAGATGTGGTCAAAACAAGGTCGTTGTTCTTGATCCAATGGCGGAGAGAACCGGTGGATGAATAGGGATGAACATGCGTGGGGGAGATCTTCTTCGGATATGATCCTGGAAGGGTCCTCGACCTGCAGTGGTGCCAAAATGGCTAGGAGCGTACCAGTGTGCTGCCACAAGACCCAGGGGAAATGACGGCTCCATGTACTAGCTAAGTTATCAAAAATCGACCCCAATGGGGGTCTCTAGCCACCAGGTCTTTCAAGATGGGTCAACACAACAAAAAGTAGGTTCCTGGGGCTATTGTGGAGGTGGATGGAGTGGGGTGGCTCGGGCAGAGCTTCTCAACGAACGGTAGAGGGAGAGAGTTGAAGTCCAGATTCACGGTGGATCTGGAGGGACGGAAGGGCCTGGAGTGTGGTGAAGCACTGGGGGAACGAAATGAGGTGGTAGAAAGGCGGTAGAATGGTCGGGAACATGGTGGTGGAGTTCACCGGAGCTGGGTCCGGGCGAACTACGAGAGTGGGTAGTTATGGCTAAACACACGATTAACAAGTAAATCCACAACAATAATGAAACCTACAATTCAAAACTAAGCTAAAAATGCAATAAATCGTGGTTCTCTCCGGTTAGAAAGCCAAGAAGAACAACCTCGATGGCGAGCTCACCAAAAGTGGTGGAAGCCGCCCTTGGACCGCTCCTTCGACAAACCTAAAGTTGTAGCGGAGGTGCTGTCATCGTCCTCCAGCCAACGGGCACATAAGGAGGGCAATAAGATTGTCAAACGGGGTTCAAACGGAAAAGGGAATACGGGGGTCAGCTATGTATAGGTGGTCGAGGCGGCTCAAAGATCGAAGAAAATTAACCAAATCGAAGTCGCATTGCCCAAGGAGAAGGGAATGTGATGAATCTCCATTTCATCATCTTTATTCTATCATTTTGGCCTTAAAAACCCTAGTAAATGCGTGTAAATACCCTTGATTTAGGCATTTTATCATTCATGCATTTGTGTGCAAAAAGTGTATAAATTATAGTTTTTAAAGCCAAAATTATAGAATAAAGAAAAGAAAAGAAAAAGAATAAAATATTGAAAATATTTTATGACCCGAAACCCTGAGACCTAGGCATCTCGATGACTAGGTCGACAAGGAATAAAGTAGGTGGAGATAAGGGTCAAAATCCAATAAAAAATACCATTTATTCTATTCATTTTTTATTCATTTTGGGACCTATTTTTAGTTCCACTTTATATACTTCAAGTAAAGAAACTTTGTTCATGAAATTTGTAGATAATTAAATATAAAAAGATACAAAATTGATTTTACACAGAAACAATATACAGATGAAAAGATATGATCTGAATAAATGTCCAAAATACTAAATTTCCAGACCCATATCTCTCAAATAAAAACTCAAAAAATATAAAAATCACCTTTAATGGTATATAACTTTTAACAAGCTATTTAATGAAGTAGTTTCATATTTTTTGGAGTTATGGTTTTAAAGTTAGGTTTTGGACCCTATTGTATACTTGTATTGATTAAAATATTCATTTTATTCATTATTCATTATTTTTACAATTTATATTTTATAATTTTGTAAATATTATTTATAATATATGTAAATAATAAAACATGAATAAAAAACATAAATAAAACCTTAAATAAAAATATATTTATAAAACATATAGGTAAAATACTTATATCTATACCTATATAGATAATACATCTATTTATTTAATTGCATATAACCCATCAAAAAAAAATAAAAATATATTTAAGTATATAAAATTAAGTTATAAATATATAAAATAAAAAACTAAATTAATAAAATTTAGATACAAAATAAAAATAAATATTAAAATACATAGACGAATATACCTATATAAGCCCTAAAAGGTAACTTGTAATTATAAACCTCTAAAAAATAAATAAATATCAAAATTAAATACTTTAGAAAATTATAAACATTTTTTATTTTATAACATAAAATTAATAAAATCAATTATTATTTTTTATTGAATTTTCTAATCATTTTCTGCTGGTTTTTCCTGGTTGGTCCACGTGGACCATACAGGGGACGCGGAGGGTTGACCGTAGGTCAACATTCTGACCCGCCCTGCATTTGTGTCAGAACATGGTTTTCCCCCATTTTTTCGATTTTTTTGAGGGAGTTCCTTGCACCATTTCGCGACGAGGTCTTCTTGACTTTCCTTCCTCGTTGAACGTGCTTTCACGCCCTTGCGTTTTCTTGGGCATTTGAGCCGCGATTCGCGTCATCTCCTTTGATATTTGGAGCCGCCTAGACCGTTTCTCAAAAACCTCCACTTTCTTCCATTTGGATTTCGAACACCATTTTGACCCATTTTTCTCCTTCTTTCTTGCGCTCATGCTAGGTGGTGTTGACATAACCAGCTCCAGCCAATTTGGGCGACGTTTGATGAGTCTTTGGCATGTCTCCACCGTCTCCGACGATCGCTGCCACCATGAGGTTCCACCTCTGGATTTTCTGTCATTGAGGTATGTTTATTCTACATTTTCATTGTGTTTTGTTGCTTAGATATATCCCTAGGATCCGTTTAAGCCTTTAAATCTGCCTTTAATCGCTTTGTCACCATCGTCCACCGTTCGTCGGAGCTCACTCCGGTGAACTTCGCCCAACTGCCATCCGCCCCGTTTCACCTACTGGAGGGTTGCGAAAGTTTACCCGCGACCCTCTTAACCCTTCTTGCAGGTTCCTGATCTAAAGAGACGTCTGGGGCCATTTTGCGCTCTCGTTGGAGGTAGCCCGAAGCCTTTGCTCCGCCTCCATCTCGCGAGGACTCCGGTGATCACCAAAGTGTTTTGGGCTACCTAACGAATAGAAGACAGCTGCAGGTTTCTTCCTCAGCCCTTTTGGAGCTTAAAAGAACATCGATGGACGGGGGAATTGACGGAAGAAGCTCGCCTCGTCGGAGATTCCTCCTGTTCTTCCAGGACCTCCCTCTACTGTCCGATCAAGCCATAGTTCCAGGCGTTACAGCAACCGTTAGATCTCCCTATGCCTCAACCATTCGATCGTCAAGTTGGATCTGATCTCAGCCGCATAAACGAATCATCATCGCCTCACGTGGAGCTGCCACGTGTGTTAGTGGATCACAACGTACCGTTGGATGCCCGCTTCTTACTGGGTATTTTGCCCTTTTTACCCCAACATTTTTATATTAATATTAGAACCTCAATCTTTCATCTGTAGTTTAATTTATTTTATAAACTTTACATTTCGCCCTCTGTGCTTCTTATATTTACTTTCAGGTCCACGCCACGTCTCCTCACGTGACACATCACGTGAGGCGCCGATTTTGCGGTGGGACCCTTCAGGGATTGCATATTTCGAATTAGCCTTGTAATTTTGAAATGTAGATATAACTTTTATGATATTTTACAAGAAATCCCCCCAGTATTTATAGTAATTACATTTCAATATTCGGGTGTGGCCCACATGTTTATACACGTGATTTTGGGAGTTTTGTAGAGAAGCCCTCAAAGCTTTGTTTATTTCTATTAGGCCATGTAACTTTTTGCCAACAATATAAAGTTTTGTGAAAATTGCACTTCGACCCTTGATTTTTCTAATATTTACAAAAATACTCTTGCTAGTAGTGTAGTTTCTCTTTGTTTTCTCTATTTATTTTATGCATCAATAAAACTCGAAAAAAATCTCAAAAAATAGCATTCTGTTCATGTTGCATTACTCTTTCATGCCAATATTTTTATTTTTCATTTTGATACTTTTTATTTATTATAAAAAATAAAAAAGTGTCATTTTTATCCCTGTTTGTATTAGAAAATCCATAAAAAATATAAAACATTTTTGAAAAATTCTCCAAAAAAGTATATTTTGCTTATTTATGCATGTTTAACTTCCAGACCAAAAATCAATAAAAATATAAAAGAAAATTCATAAAAATTGAAAACCCCTAAAACCTTTATGAAAATATAAAAAATCCTTAAAAAATCACAAAAAACATATTTTTGCCTTTGAATTTTCTCTATATTATTATCTTTATAAAAAATCTATTTCGAGAATTTTTCACTCTATTTACTATTTTTCATCTCCATTTTAATTTCAACTATTTATTTTATTCATTATTTTAAGTTTTTTTGGACTTTAAAAATACCAACAAAATTAGAAAAAATATGTAAAGAATCATAAAATAGTAAAAAATATAAAACCCAAAAATATTGTATTCCCTATATTTTGACCATTTTTATCTATTTTTGTATATATTATCTCTCTTTCTCTTACTTATATTGTATATATACTTTATATTGCTTTATATTTATATGAAAAAAAGAAAATATAAAAATATAAAATATAAAAAGAAAATAGAAAATCATACATGTAAAAATCAAAATATAAAAATATAAAAATAAAAAATTAAATAAAAAATATAAAATTAAACGTCCATAAAAAATAGCACACATCTATAGACGAATACTTCACATTCATTTTTGAGCATTCATTGCCTCGATCTACCTGCTTGTTCCCTATGTTCAACACTCTACACATACTTGCAACTATACACATCTTTGTTGTAGAGTTAAAATAATTTTTAACGCTGCACTTGCTTTTCATTGTTTGATCATTGTCTTGGGTTAATTGTTGTTTGAATTAGGGTTTCTCGTGGGTCGCCACAGCGACTTTGTCTCCATCTTATCTAAGACGTATTTTAGACTTGTAAAAAACCCGGTTCAAGAAATGGCGCCGTTGTCGGGGAGCAACAACGTTTAGATCGTCCTTTTGCTTGATTGTGATATTTGTCTATATTTTTCTTCATTTATTTCTCTCTTATTTGATATAATTGTTTGAGATGTCTAACCTCCTCTCTTTGTTGACTTTGTACGAGGTACTGTGGATCGAGGGAGGCGCTCTACCTTAGGCGCCTATGCACCCACGTGAAGCTGCTTCAGCTTGCTGACCTAGCACCGAGGAGACTTGGAGAATTTTTGAAGACTTAGCTCTATTTACTTTATTTTATTTATTATGTAATTTTTAAGTGAAAAAGAGACTTTATTAATTGTAATAATACAAGTAATTTGAACTCTGGACATTCGGTCCCAACTTCCACGAGTTTGTTCACTTAGGGGCTCACCATTGTTTTTTTCGCAATTTTCATCACCTTTTTTATTTTGTTTCCCTGTTTTGATTTTTTGTGTAATCGAGCCCTTAGTTTTAGGATTTCTTACGATAGATTAATGACAAATACGTAATTATATTTGTCTATGCATATAGTGACGTTTGGACTTAATCAATTTTTAAATTACTTCGCACTTAGTCTCGGAAACCCCGCTCTACGAGAGTTCTCCATACAACGCTTGCATGACCCATTATTGTGGGCACCGAGGAGACTCCAAGACCGAACACTTCGGTTCTATTCTAAGTCATTAGCATTGATTCTTCACGATAATAACAATTTCTGAACTTAGGGCGATTTCATCGGCTTGCATTTTCATATAGTACAGATTTCAATTCTGTTGAGCATCTTTGCATGTAGAGAGCTGGAGGCAAGGTGAACATTTACTCTTTAGCATACATCATCATTTTGCCACTTGCATTGCTTTTCTGCATCTCTACCTATGATTTTGATTACCTAGGTGCTTAAAGGAATTGACTCCTCGATAGGCCCATGCATTCTTAATAAAAATCCATTAAAAGTGATAACCAATAAAATCGGGACTGCTAATATTACTTGACCTAAAATCGACCAAAAAGAAAAATCTTGTCTTGGGGTGAGTAATACCCTCATTGTCTTCATTTTAAATTGCTTGCGCACACACTAAGGATTAGTGCCAAAATCCCATTCATCCCTTAACTGTTGGTGCAACATTTTGACTTCTCACCTAAATCTAAAATAGACAAGATAAAAAGACCATGTTTTTACGGTCTCTACCGAATTTAGTAGGTGAATTGAGGGTTTGTATTGTGTGTGTTTGTTTGTGCTTGCTTGTGTGCATTCTAGACCATCTCTGCGTATTTGTACCTTTTTCTCACTTCTCTTGATTTGACCTTCGTGCTCTCCCGATCATTTTCCTTTTGTTCGAGATGGCCGACTAGAGCGTATTTTATCTGGACTTTGCGGATCCCTCGTTTACTCTAGCTGGTCCTCCTCACTTTTTCTAGGAGGACTTTACTCCTGACTTTTGTACATATCCTTGTCAGCCACATATTCAGACCTCAGATTTTTACCCACCTCCACCTTTACATTTCCTTTTACATCCACTTGAGACTGATATGTTGGAGTTAGATTTCATGATTTCCATGATTGAAACCTTGAACTAAATGATGGAGCAAATGAATTCGTGGGTTGATGATCTTACTAGTTAAATAAGAACCATAATGATGCTCCACTATTTGAGGATATGGATTCATTTGAGGATTATCATGAGAGCTTGAAATCACCCAAAATACAAAAAAAAACGAGAAAAATTTAAAAATCCAAAAAGAGTTCGGGAGACCTTTGGTTGACTCAGACTGTGAGGAGAGTGCACATCTGCCAGATCATTCACCCACACATCCATTCACATTTTGTCCCACCTTTGACCTCGAGGATGCTGTTGTACAGACTGCTCTTGGCATGCCTCGTGTAGATGTTGATTCTGACTTCCTCCCTTGTATGGAGGAGGTCCAAAAATTCAAAAAATATTGACTGAGCCTGAAGTGGTGGTCGCTATTCATAAGATCATTGATGCCCCACTTCACCAGGCCATGAAACAATTAGCTGCTCCTCATCCCAAGAAGAGGAAGTGTGGGAGCAGATCTGAGCCTCACATTCTGACCATGGTCACTGCCCACACCATTACACACCGTCCCATTCCTAGGAAAAAGAACACTGCGACACCTTTCATTAGCTGCACCATCTCTGACTTCACATGTGATCACACTCTCCTCAACGACGGTGCTTCGATTAGCATATTACCCTTCTCATTGGTACAGTCTCTTTATTTAGGGCCTCTCAAGAAAACCAAGATGATAGTTCAATTTGTTGATGGATCTATAAGAAGCCGAAGGGTATCCTTGAAAACACTATCATCTCGATTCAGGGTATGAGATACAATGTTGATTTTGTGATATTTCCCATGGAGATCTCTGCTAGGGAGCACTCTTCAATCCTCCTGGGGCGACCATTCCTCGCCTCTACGAGGGTCGTTGTTGATTACAGATCAGGAGAGATTCGCTTCTGTCCTGTTGACGAGAGCGAAGTGTTGATCACTACACCCATAGTTGAGCAGAAATCCGCACCTGATGCACCTACACCTATCTTGGTTGACCTCGAGGACCGTGACCTTGATGAGTCGACCGGAGACTTTTGTTGCATGTTGGATTCCACTGAGACCCAAGAATTGCTCTCCAAGGAGGAAGACTTGGAAAGTGTGGACCTTGGAATTTCCTCTTCCTATCATTGGCATTCCATTGATGACATCCATGGGGTTTACATGATTGACACCATTGAGTGGAGGGAAGATATTGATGAGACCAAGGCCGAATTTGATCTTGTTGCTTTTATTCAGGAATTTGGGCCTTTTGATGAACACGTTGACCCAGTTGGGATTGTAAAGGATGAACATGATTTGACTACTTCCATTGATGAGTTCATTCCTTTTGATTTTGACCTAGATGAGACCTTGCAGTAATACACTGACCTTACTTTTTCTGATGATGAGTTCATCCCATTCCACTTTGATATCAGCGAGACACCCAAGGTCGGACCTAGCCGTACTTCTGTCATTGACCTGTCTGTGCCTTCACACCCTAGGGCCACTAAGGACCTTCACCGTGTCGACCCTAATCGATCTGCATCATCTGAGGACCCCGATGTCGACCTGCACCTTGTCAGATCTATCCCTCAATGGTTCTGCAAGAAGGTTCTCTTTCTACCTTCTTGATCCTCTGTATATCCAAGCTATTGTATATTCACTTTTGTTTACCTTAGCCATCTTCCGTATTCATCCACCCCATTCTTGTATGTGCCTTGCTTAGGACGTACTTTGTCCTAAGTATGGAGGGGGGTGGATAAGTTGAGTGCCATTCGTCGTTCCGTTTCATCACTCCTGTTGTTGCATATGCTTAGGGCTTCATTTACACTAAGTATAGGGAGAGTGGTGTGTACATTCTCTCGTCTATCTTTTTCCATCTTCAGATCTCTTTTCTTATTTTATTCTTTTCCTTTTCTATTTTCTTTTTCTACCAAAAAAAGGTGTTGCCCCTTCTTGTAAGTCTTCTATACTTAGGATGTACTTTGTCCTACGTATCGAGGGTGTGCACTCCGAGTTCCTTCTATTCTTTGATCCTCTCCACTGTCTCCTCTTATTGTCTATACTTAAGGATATCTTACCATAAGTATAATGGGAGACAGTTTGAGTACGATCTATTCATTCCCACCCTTGACCCTCCCTGTTTTGTGTACAATCTACTATACTTAAGATTATTTGATCCTAAGTATGGGGGGACGCTCAACTTCTCATTCGTTCATTCATTCTTTATTCGTTCTTTATTGTTTAGACTTTTCTATACTCTGTACGAGTTATGTCTTCTCTTTTCCTCTCTGATCTATGAGGACATAACTCAAGCTAAATATAGGGGGTCACATATACTACATATATACTTTAGCCATAACTCGTACTTTCGTATTTTTATTAATAATTATGGCTAATTATGCCATTAAGTTCATTAAAACTCTTAATAAAAGATGTTTATTATCCCTCAAATTCTTTTTGTATTTACTAATTAATAAATAAGGTGAAAAGGTTTTTTGCAAAATGTTTGAAAATCTATTTGAAAAATCTTTTGAAAACTATTTTGAAAATGTTTTATTACATATTTTCAACCTTTGTAAAATTATTTGTTCGAAAATTTGTTTTCTTTGTGTGAAATAAAAATGTTTGAAAAACGATTTGTAAATGGTATGAAAAATGGTTGCAAAAATATTTTGAAAAATCTATATATACTATTTGAAAAACCTTTGCAAAATGATTTTCAAATGTGTGTACATGCTTGTAAAAATTGTTTGTAAAAATTATTTTGGACTATAGTTTTCAAAAATTGTGTGAAAAACCTTTTCAAATATGTTTGAGGAATATATACATCACCCTAAAATTCTTTATTATATATATATATAATTGACCACTTACCATTTGTAAATTCTTAAAAACCTAATGCTTGTAAATATAAGATGCATCCTTGTGTAAATATTTGTAATACCCAGCAAGAGGTGACATCCAACGGTGCGTCATGATCCACTAACACACATGGCAACTCCGCGTAAGGCATTGACGGTTTTCTTCTGATGTTGAGATCAGATCTGGCTTGACGATCGAATAGTTGAGACGCGAGGAGATCTAACGGTTATTGTAGTGCCTGGAACTACGACTTGATCGGACGGTAGAGGGAGGTTCCTCTGTCGATTCATCCATCCACTGTTGTTCTTTTAAGCTCCAAAAGGGTCAAGGAAGGATCTCCAGGTGTTTTCTATCCGCTAGATAGCCCAAAACACTCCTGTGATCACAGGAGTCCTCGCGAGAGGCAGGAGGAGAAAAAGGCTCTAGGATACCTCCGACGAGAGCGTAAAATGGCTTCAGACATCTCTTTAGCTCCAGGAACCTGCAAGAAGGGTTAAGAGGGTCGCGGGCAAATTGCCATGGCCCTCTAGTGGGCAAAAGGGGGCGCACGATGGTCGGGCAAAGTTCCCCGAAGCGAGCTCCGGCAAACGGTGGACGATGATGATAAAGCGATTAAAGGTGAAAATGGATCCTAGGGATATATCTAAGCAACAAAACACAATGAAAAAGTATATTAAACGGACCTCAAGGGTAGGAAAGCCAGAGGTGGAACCTCACGACGGCGATGACCGTCGGAGATGGTGGAGACACGCCAAAGACTCATCAAACGTCGCCCAAATTGGTTGGAGCGGGTGCTGTCACCACCATCTAGCCTGAGCGCAAGAAAGGGGGAGAAAAATGGGTCAAAAGGGTGCTCGAAATCCAAATGGAAGAAAGTGGGGGGTTTTTGAGCAACGGTCCGGACGCCTCCAAAGATCAAAGGAGATGACGCGAATCGCGGCTCCAATACCCAAGAAAATGCAAGGGCATGAAAGCACAATCAACGAGGAAGGAAAGTCAAGAAGACCTTGTCGTGAAATGGTGCAAGGAACTCCCTCGAAAACATCGAGAAATTGGTGGAAAACCAAATTCTGTCACAAATGTAGGGCAGGTCAAAGTGTTGACCTGCGATCAACTCTCTGCACCCCCTGGTTGGTCTACGTGGACCAACCAGGAAAAACCTACAGAAAAAGATTAGAAAATTCAATAAAAAATAATAATTGATTTTACTGATTTTAGGTTATAAAACAAAAATATTTATTTTTCTAAAGTATTTTATTATGATTTTTATTTATTTTTTAGAGGTCTAGAATTACAAGTTACCTTCTAGGGGTTATATATAGGTATATTCATCTATGAATTTTAATATTTTATTTTAAATTTTATTAACTTAGTTTGTTATTTTATATATTTATAACTTAATTTTATACTTAAATATATTTTTATTTTTATTTTTTCTGATGTGATATATACAATTAAAAAAATAGATGTATTATCTATATAGGTATAGATATAGGTAATTTACCTATATGTTTTATACAAGTATTTTATTTTAAGGTTTGCTTTATGTTTTTATTCCTGTTCTAATATGTACATACATTATAAATAATATTTACAAATTATAAAAATATTATAAAAATAATGAATAATCAACAAAATGAATATTTTAATCGGTAATAATATACAATAGGGATCTAAAACCTAACTTTTAAACCGTAACTCCAAAAAAATATGAAACTACCTTCATTAAATAGCCTATTAAAAGGTATATACAATTAAAGGTGAATTTTATATATATTGAGTTTTTATTTGAGAGATATTGGTCTGGAAATTTGAGATTTTGGAAATTTATTCAGATCATATCTTTTTACCTGTATATTGTTTTTGTGTGAAATAAATTTTCTAATTTTTTATATTTAATTATCTACGACTTTCTTGTACAAATTTTCTTTATTTGGAGTATAGAAAGTGTAACTAAAAATAAGTCCCAAAAATGAATAAAAATGAATGGAATAAATGGTATTTTTATTGGATTTTGGGTCTTTCCCTACTTTATTCCTTGTCAACCTAGTCATCGAGATGCCTAGGTCTCAGGGTTTCGGTTCATAAAATATATTTAATATTTTATTCTTTTTTTCTTTTCTTTATTATATAATTTTGTCTTTACAAATCACAATTTATAAACTTTTTACATACAAATGCATGAATGATAAAATTCCTAAGTTAAGGGTATTTACACGCATTTACTAGGGTTTTTAAGGCCAAAATGATAGAATAAAGATGATAAAATGGAGATTTGTCATCCCCCTATACTTGCCTTTGCTAGTTGCTAGCAAACACTTATGTAATAAGTGCAGAAAAAGAAAAACAAAGAAAAGAAAAGGAAGAAAATTGGATTAAGTTTAATTATCAAACTTATCTTCACAAAATAAAGTTTGGAGCTTAAGTCGGACCTTCGGAATTTTAGTGCGGGTGGAACCTTAATGGGTCTATATGCAAATGCAAACCTATGAAATCGCCCTAAGTTTCAGACATTGCTATTATCGTGAAGAACCAATGCTAATGACTTAGAATGGAACTGAAGTGTCCGGTCTTGGAGTCTCTTTGGTGCCCACCACATTGGGTCCTGCAAGTGCTGGATGGAGAACTCTCGCAGCGTGGTGGTTCCGAGACTAAGTGAGAAGCAGTTTAAAATTTGATAAGTCCAAACGAATCTATAGGAGCATGCAATGATTCTATGTGTTTGGCCTTAATCTATCACAAGAAATCCTAAAACTAAGGGCTCAATCACGTAAAATAAAGAAAATGAAATCGAGAAAATAAACGAAAAATGTGATGAAAACCGTGAAAAACTGCGGTGAGCCCCCACGTGAACTCTGCTCAAGTTTCCTCAATAGTCAGGTCAGAATACTTCAATTCATATGTAAACCCTTATGACTATGAATTTGACTCGTACAATGTAAGTGATGGTGGCTCTCCCCAACTGAAATGACAAAGGGACTGACTTCTCCAATATGACATCCCAATGATTCCCCAATACAATAACTCCTTCCTCGAGGAGCGGGGTATTCCGTTCTAAGATCAAGTGACAACCAGCTCAAGAGGAGGGGGTGGAGAGAAGAATGGATGGTAGCCAATGTAGCTACCTATCCTAGGATGCAAGACCAGTGTAGTCAAGTCATCCAGCTGCAGGCTCACATGTTTCGACTTTGAAGCTCAAGATTGATTATTGACTTTGAAGCTCAGTTCTAGACAACTGGGAGGTGGCAGATCTGGCTTCTGGTATGTTTGTGTGAAGGCGACCAGGTCTGCATGTGAGCACTCTCGCTGTGCATGAGAATCTGACGAAGTGAGCCCTACTGAATCATCTATGAACTGTACTGGCTCGCATTCTGTCCTAGTTGTCGGCTCAGAAGGAATCAGACACGACAAATAATCATCAAAATCATCCGAATCAATGTTTGAATCCGAGGGATATGAACTAGATGAACAAGAATGAAAATCTACACTGCTCGTCCCACAACTGTCAGCCTCAAATGTATCCTCTTCCAGGGGTGTGCTCTCCAAGCTCTCAACTGCCATAAGCTGTAAATATGGTGAATCTGCGACAGGGAGAGGGCTTGTGCTACTGGATCTGTCCAATATGATTCATCATCTGTCATCACGAAATCACACTCCTGGTGGATGTCTAGCTCGACCTCTGTCACCTGCTCAATATCACTGGACTGCTCTGAGCATGCTAATTCTCTCGCTCTGGTCTCGTCGATCGTCTCTATTTGTATGCTCTCGCCCTCTACGCGAAAGCACACCTTCCCATTATCATGATCGGTCACCGCCTTGGCTGTGGCCAAGAATGAGCGTCCAAGTATGATAGGGGCATCAGTTACCAACTTAGGGATCTCCATGTCCAGTACAACAAAGTCCATGGGGAATTTCAGGCCCTGAATGGTAACGACCACATCTCTCAACAACCCCTTTGGCCTCTTAGTCAACCTGTCAGCAAACTGAAGGATTGTCCTGCTCCTAAGAAGAGGACCAAACTCGAATTGGTCGAGTAAGGTTATCGGAAGAAGGTTAATAGAAGAGCCGTTGTCTAATAGAGTACGATCGAACTGCTGCTCCTGAATCTCGCATCTGACATAGGGAGCTCCTGCATCTGATCTCTTGGCTGGCAGATTGTTCTGAATGGTGCAACAAGTGTCATTAGTGAGCACATGGATTTGATCTCTGCGGTTCCTCTTCTTCCTGCGGACTGTAGTCTTTTCTTTCAAGTTCTTCTGGAAGAGGGGAATGTGCTCAAGTGCCTCCCATAGAGTCAGCTGAATATGGAATCTATCAATCATCTGGTTGCTGAACTCTACCTGTTGAGTCTTTTTTGGATTTTCTTTTTTATTCCCCTTCGCCAAGCGGAGTGCTTCAGGAAAGGGGATGGAAGGGGCCTCCTCAGATGGAGGACTAGGAATCGGTTCCTGTGCCTGTGAGGGAATGGAATCCATACACTAATCATCATGAAACACATATGGACTCGAAGTAGATACAAAAACTTTTCCTTTATTCATTTTTTTGTTCTTTTTATTGCCACAGTCCTGAGCTACAAAAGGTGGCAACACAACATGAGGGAGATCAACAGAAGTAGAAGTGGTGGCCTCAGTACCACCAACGGCATCTGACTTCACGGCATCAGCACCGTGCTCTGGCATATCATAAAAAATGGTGATATCGGCACCACCGTCTGCATCTGGTCTCACGACGGCCTCAACACCGTTGTCTGGATCTCCATCATTGGTGGCATCAGCACCACCGTCATCAACATCATCAGCGGCATCATCACCGCTTCTCTGCTCATCTAGCACTCCTGATTCTGCTTGTGACTATCGCTCAGATGAGGCACCGCCGGCTGGCATCCTACCGCTCCTAGTAGTCACAAAATCAGCATCATATAAAGAATAAGACATGTCACTCAAATAATCACTAGGAGAGGTATCCTTTGTAAATTGTACCTGCTCGGACTTCCTTTTTAGACTGTTCGGATTAGGTTCAATCTGAGCTGATATGGCGGCTTTACCCTTGATTAAATCCCTCACTTCCTGTCGGAACTCATCTATGTCTCGCCGGTAGGATTCTCGATGTTCAGAGAGCAATATGGCGAGGTCATCTAATGTTGGATTCTCAAAGGCAGGTGCCTAAGAACCGGATGTATTCCCCTACTGGAAATGAGGTTGTTGCTGGGAGGAGAAATGCTCACGAGGCTGGGGATATGACTGTTGAGGCTGCTGACACTGCCTCCACTGCTATCCCTGATAGGCGGGACGAGGACCATGCTAATTCTGTTGGTGGGCATACTGGGGTTGCTGCTGCTGCTGGCTGTTCGGGTATCCCTGAGCGGGAGGCTGTTGTTGGGAGGAGGTGCCACCAATGGACCAACGGAATCCGGGGTGATCGCGATGAATCCCAGGCTGTGGGTACCGATCGTACCATATCCCATTGACTTCCATCAATGCCTCCTGCTCGAAGGATGGTGGAGGTAGAACTGCCAGTGGCTGATCTGGCTGATAGACCACCATCTGAGTGTCCTGAGATGGTGGATGCGATGGGTAATATTGTAGCTGCAGAACCAGCTCTGCTTGAATGTGGTTGACCTTGCGGTACGAGGCAGAGGGCTGGGTTGAGCTGCTACTGCTGGGATTAGCTCGTGACCTGGGAGGCTGCTGAGTAGACGTCTGTGCCTCTTGGATGCAAAGAATCTGCATCTTCAGGTCACTCATTATCTTGGTAATCTGGTCCATCTGGGCCAGTCCTTGCATCTGCTTCTTCTCGAGGATCTCGAGACGGTCCAACTTCTCACTAATGATGCCCATGTCGGCTGCAGCTGATACATCTTGGGCTGCGACTGCCGACAGAGTGTGGGGACCGGCATCGATGCAGACGATCCTCTGAAATGATCCCGCTCCTTGGGGGGGCTTCTGCTGCATGTAGACGCGGGCTTGGGCCATGACTGTCGACTTCTCTACCATCCCTTCATAGATGGCCCAAACTTAGTCTTCACCCTTGGAAAAATAGGACCACCACAAGAGGCGTTTACAAGCCCCTGCAGCTCCGGTGTCAGCCCACAAAAGAAACTCTGGACTAAGTTGGGCTTTGATAAGTCATGATGTGGACACCGGTCAATGAGCTCTCTAAAGCGATCCCAAGCTTCATGGAATTGTTCATTCGGGATCATTGTGAAGTTGCTAATCATAGCTCGCGCTGCATTCGTCCGGCCGAGAGGATAATACTTCTTCAAGTAGGCGGTCCGGAGTTGTGCCCAAGTGTCGACGAAGCTCCCCAAATGTTTCAGCCAGTAAGCGGCTCTATCAACTAAAGAGAATGGGAAGGCTATCATCTTGATATTGTCCTCAGTCATCAGCCTATCATGAATTGTACTGCAGATGATCTCGAATTCTTGCAGATGGAGGTGTGGTTCTTCGGTCGGTAGCCCATGGAATTTAGGCAGAAGCTGAATAGTATGTGGCGAAGCTCGAAGTCTCCATGGATGGGAGGGAGTCAGATCCAATGATGAGTGAGGGAGGATGCTGGATTGTGCAATTCTCTCATGATGGTCTATGGCAGCCTCTCCTGGTTCGGTTCTCCTCCCTCTTCTGATACTGGTATATCACCTCCACTGCCACCGCCCCCAGGTCTGTTTTCTCGCATATGCGCGATCTCTCTCATGAGGTCACCCATGAATACTCCCTGGTCTCGGATCTGCCTCTGCATAGTCTTCAGGCACGCTAGCAATGAATTGTTGATGTTTGCTTGATCATATAAGAATGGAGGGTGCTCCTGCTCATCTAGGTGCTCTCCTCTGTCTACCATGGCTGGGTTCTCTGAAAAGGAAAAAGAACCCATCTCAGGTGCCGTCAAATGATCTGAGCTCTGTGTTGCACTAAACTCTGAAACTCTTGGACTGATGGAAGGAGAAGGGTGGTCGAGGGGGAACATGGTGGAAGTGAACTCAAGCTCGGAGAGTGGGTCTAGACTCTTCGAGGTTGTCCTAGATGAATAGGGAGGAGTGCTGGATAGCGGTGCTGCCAAAGTCGGCCTAAGAGATCTCCGTCCCATCATCTTGATTATTGAGAATAGTAAGGCTGAGAAATGAAGAAGAAGGTGGCAAAATTGCGCACAATTGTGCGGTGTTTTTGGTCTTGACCTAAATGTGACTAGCAATCAAACACAAAACAAGGGAATTCACCAACTCAATGCATGAAGCCGTGAAGGTTTGGCTTTTATCTTTGTAGTTTTTAGCTTGAATTCAGAAAGTTATCTTTCAACGAGTCCTTAGAGTGCTATGCCTATAGGAGCGAGAGTACTGCCAGAAGAGTATCCCGTACTTGTCCTCCTCCTGTGTAACCTGTAATCTGCACTTTTTGAGGTCCTTTAACCCTTCCTGGATCCCTACTCAGCCAAAGAAATAGGGAAAGGAAGCCAATAGGCGAAACCAATACTTCAGAACTCGCTCGCAACGGAATCACCCGAGAGCGTGAAAGAACCTACTCGGATGCAAGACGATGAGACAGACACCCCCGTGAAGGCGTGGCCTAGGCTCGATACTTCGGACAAGGTCGATGCTCTACACAATAGAGAGTCATCACTGGTGACCAAGCCCTACTCGTCCACGTATGATAGAAGCGCCAATACTTCGGAAATCCAGACAATAAACAAGGCTGCCACAGACTGGGTTTTTGGCTCTAATCCTTATGAAGCTGCTCTCTCACTTGGAAGGAGACCTTTCCATGCAACATGAATACAAGTGAGGGTGTTGCTCTCCCCAAGCAATGAATCCAATTAACCAATTTTATTTAGGTCAAGTTTTCTTTAGCAGTCCCTTTTTTTTAATTTTTTAGTGTTATCACTTATTTTGAGTAGATTCAATACAAGCGCCTAACGATTTTTTTATTTTCTTGATTCCTATTTGATCCAAAAACAGAGGGAGAAAGAGTTGGAAAAGCCAATGCAAGTGGCACTAAGATCGAAATCTCTCCTTAGTGCCTAAATGATGAATGCAAAGATAGAAGACTTACAGTGACTCCCAGCTCTCTCCATGCGGGATGCAAAACAAGAATTTATAAACCTAATCTATATGCCGATATGCACACGGAGATCGTCCTAAGCAAGCAATTGCTAGCATGAAGAACAAAAAGTCGATCACCGATCTTTAATCCAGGAGTCCGGTCTAGACTCACCCCTCCTCTTTTCGACACATCGAGTTCAGGAGTAGCGCTTGATGGGGTGGGCTCGTGGCACGTGGCTCGAAGATGATGAGGCAACTGTTTAATTAAACTAAGTCCAAATACACATTATAGGTACATGCAATGGTTATTAGGGTGTTTGGACCTAATCGAATCGATCAAGCAATGCCTAAAAATCTAAGGGCTCAATCCACAAAAGAAAGGAAAAATAAATCAAAACCGGAAAATGACAGCTGTAAAACATGATAAAAACCGCAGTGAGCCCCTAGGTGTACAAACACCTGAAAATTAGGCCCCGGTGTCCTGAGTGTCCAAGTGTACCTGTATTATTACAAATTAATAATGAATCTCTCTCTCACAAAAATAAATAAAATCTAGCTAACACACACACACACACACACACACACACACACTCTCTCTCTCTCTCTCACTACTCCTGCTCTCTCCTATCGGCTTGGGCAAGAAAAGCCGTCCCCACTTCCCAAGGCTGCACTGAATCACCTAGGTGATCCTCCTCGGTCCGCGGTCCCTCGCAAGAAGACAAGAAAGAAAATGGTTAGAAAGCTCACAAATAGATATCAAAAATGAGAGATAAAGCAAGCAATGGTATGAACAAATAATCACAATCACAATCAAACAATAATCTAAACACAGTTGCTCCTCGGCAACGACGCCAGGTTCCTCTGAAATTAAGTGGATTAAGGTCCAACTAAGCTCCATTCTTCAAATTTATTCCAAACTTAGTTTAATTATCAAGATTATCCTGAAAAATGCGTATACCAATGCAAGAAAATATTTACAATGTAAGGAAAACAAATCTTTTTAATACAATTTTCAAAATTTAAAAATTTATGGAATTTTTTGAAAAATGATGCATATGCAAAAGTTTTGCAAATAGTTAAAAAATATATGTACAGGTATATACAATTTTTTTTGATAAGGGTTAGGAATTAAACACACATATTTACAAAGAAGTGAGTCAACAATTTACAAGAGTCATGAGAAAGAATTTATAACTTGAGTAATTTATACAAGTATATACACAATTGTTTTTCATTATTATTATTTTTATTCATTTTTTAATTTTTTATATTTTTAAATTTTTGTGATGCATATATTCCTCAAATTTATTTGACAATAATTTTACAAAAAATTTTAAAACTATAGTCCAAAATAATTTTTCACACAATTTTACAATCATTTGCAATCATTTGAAAACAATTTTGCAAACATTTTTCAAAAAGTATATACAGATTTTCAAAATAAATTTTCAACTATTTTTCCAAACATTTGCAAATATTTTTACAAAATCTTTTTTTTACACAAAGAGAAAATTTTTTCCAAGCCACAATCTTTTTACAAAGGTTGAAAAAGATTTTTCAAACATTTTTCAAATAGTTTTCAAAAGATTTTTCAAATAGATTTTCAAACTACTTTCAAAATATTTTAACCTGACTTTTTAGTCATTATGTACAAGAAAAAATTTTGAGGAAATTTCTGCATCTTTTTTTAAAGTTTTTTAAATTAGTATTTACACAGTATTTTAGCCATATTAAAATAATAAAAGTACGAGTTATGGCTAAAGTATATATACTATATATACGGCACCCCCCTATACTTAGCTCAAACTATGTCCTCATAGTGATCAAAGAGCTGGAAATAAAGACATAACTCGTGCTACCCATAGAAAGTGAAAAGAATAGTATACTACAACGATGAATAAAAGAATAAAATCAATAGAAGTCGATGATCCCCCTATACTTAGGATCAAGTAATCCTAAGTATAGAAGACTGTACAAAAGGGGAAAACCGAGGAGTAGAATGTACTGGAATTACCCCCCTATACTTAGGGTAAAATATCCCTAAGTATAGGCAGCAAAACTGAGGTAAAAAGATTCAAACGAATAATCACAAGTTGACATCCCCCCTATACTTAGGGTAAAGTACGCCCTAAGTATGGAATGATCATAAGATGGATACGGGGTGTGAGAAAGAATGAATGTATGATATAGACAAATGGATCTGTATAGATGTGATCAATGTTGAGGTGCCTCTCAATAAGCGCTAGAGTTTACACCCCTAGCTGGACGCAAATGTTAGGATAACGCGGTATCGAGGTTCAAGACGACATCTGTAAGGCGAAAATTGTATTGTCGTTGCAGTCTCGGTGGTAGAACAACAACGAGATTAACAGTGTAAGTAATGACACCCAGGTAATCAATCAGGTTGGTGTCTTCTATCGAGTAAAGATATGGGCAGATGAAATCAGGCTCCGGTAGCACAAAAGAAATCGTCGACTTAAGATCTGAATAGAGTGAATGGATGGAGCCGAAGAAGTCAAACATGGAGAACGAAGGATCTATCAGTGAATCCTCCACGTTAATCACAATA